>OU015496.1:100885631-100935631 GCA_907164885.2 Dolomedes plantarius
CTTGGGTGGGCTTCATTGTCTTCGGAAACAAAACATTCCTACATGTACAATTGCTTATCATTTCAACAGTTAACGATATTTATTTACCTTACCCGTTAACACATCAACTACGCACGAATTCATTCAACTATGCATTTTAGATTCATTTTTAAAAATTGCAGTGTGAAAAAAAAAAAATGATCTTTCATGTACAAGGCATATTATAAAGTTGAAAAATTTATAAAGAAAAATAAATTAAGTTGGCCAGAATACTGCATAGAGGACTGACTCTAAATGCAATACAACATTCAACTCCAAGCGTATATAAAGAGCAAGCAAAGTGGTGAGTCTCGACGAGTCATCAGTTACGTCACCAGTCTAGACTTTTCAGACTGCTGAGTACATTAGTAAAAATGCAACCCCATTAGTTGAGTGCCTGTATTATTTCTATAGGGGATGAAATTAAATTAATTTTTACAATGAGGATTTAAATGGCGGGAGTAAATTTTCCCAGGACCTATGTAGCATCTAGCGATAGCGTCAAAGTGAAAAGCAAACGACGCGAATAAAGGTATATAACTAAAGTAGAGTATGTTTGAGATAGATGCAATATTGCATTTAGGGCTCCTCCGATGAAGTCGTTCTTTCCGCATTTTTTTTTTCATAATATTGTTCACCCGGCAAAAATATTCTTTATAATTAGCAGCTTAAAGATATAATAATACTCACAAAAATTTTGCATTTTATTAAAATGTTACAGTTATATTTTTCGATGGTTCTTATATTTCCACAATAAAAACGAGGAAGCTGAGATTATACTAACTACTCAGGATTTTTTAAAAATCGTTTGACACTTAGATCTAAATTAATTTTGGCTGTAAATCAACAAAACCAATCAGCACACGCACTCTTTCCCGATAAATAAATGAATGTAGAGAGCACTTTTTATTTCTGTTATAACAACACTCCGAGTTCTAATAACAAATTAAAACATTTAACTTGAAAGAAAATATAGCATAAACTGCAATTATGGCTTATTCCCCCTTTTTCTATGCTTCAATGTGAAATGAATTTCCAATATACAAATATGCCCACGCATGTCACTCACGTCTTGCATTGCACAGATGTGATCTAACATAGTATTATCCTCTCTGAGAAACGCATTCGACTCAACGGCGACTCCAGGGGGGGGGGCAACTGCCCCCCCTCCAAAAAAAATTCCCGGCGAATTATTTTTTTTATTCATAGCCTAAAATTATATAATCCTAGACTTAATGCTAAATGAGTTTAAATTATATATATATAACCCTAAGGGCCGATGTTGCCCCCCCCCCTCACACCAATATCTGGACTGGAGCCGCCATTGACTCGTCTTCCACAGTGTCAAGAGGCGCAGCCAGGATTTACGAATGTGGGTACAGTGCATTTCATATATACCCAAACTACAGCAAATAACAATTTTTTTATGTTTTAGTGAAGATTTATATAAGCAGTTTAGGGACACCAGGAGCGAGATTTAACACCCAAATCCCTCCTCTCGCTGGGCCATTAAACAATGTTATATCGAAGAAACGATTTTTACAGAATATAATTTGAAAATAATTTGTTGTTAATTTGAAAATTAACATTTCTATGCAATAATGGATAAAACACTTCATCAGCTTTACTAATGACAAAAACAAATTAATGCACAGAATGGATGAAAATCCTGGAACTGAAATTGCTTTTAAAAAATGGTACCGGATCACTTAAGGTCCAAAACATATTTTCAAATCTATATCAAAAATGATACACCCCTATGATCTAATGAAAAAAACACCCTGAAACCTAAATTATGTC
The DNA here is from genome assembly GCA_907164885.2 of Dolomedes plantarius. Classification (NCBI taxonomy): domain Eukaryota; kingdom Metazoa; phylum Arthropoda; class Arachnida; order Araneae; family Dolomedidae; genus Dolomedes; species Dolomedes plantarius. The sequence continues at coordinate 100,887,450 of OU015496.1, forward strand.
GCAATGAATTTCCTCGAGCAAGTTACAAATTCAAACCCTAAAATTCATTTGTAATGTCGTTACTGCCCATTACAGATGATAATTTCATTTAATTTTAAATAAATCGAAATAAGTATACACAACCTAATAAGTAACTTCCATAATAAACTTCCAGGGATAAAAAGAAAATGGCATAAGCATTCAACGTAACGATGCAATGACAGCGCAAATATAAACAGAGGAAAAACAGCTACATGTTTTAACAGAAACTAAAATCCCTTTTTTTTCCCATTCGTTAGATAAAAATTATTTTAACTCGAATCAAAAGCGACATCGGATACGCCGCTCACGGAGAGCCGGCAGAAAATGCCGCGCGTGCAGCAAAACCCAACTCAAGGGCGCACGCCAGCTGTGGACGCATGCACAGCCAAACACACTCCTGGTAACAACAAACAAAATTCCTCATCTCAATGCACAAGCGTTGCGACACTTCATCTCTCTCTCTCTCTTCTGCTCAGTTCAATCGATCTACCCAACCTTGGTTCCGCGTTATCAGAAAGGTGTGCGTATACTCCAACGCTGTGTGTCATTGGGTCGGCCCGGCGCAAATCTGGGTCAATGGCTGGAGAGATTCTCGGCTCAAATGGAACGACTTGAGCGATTCAAGGGCAGCCACGCGGCGGTCAAGGCCGGATCGGAGCGTTCCATTTTGTCGCGACTTGTTGCGTGGAATGCGTTCGGATACCGATCCAACCCGCGGTGGAAGGGTCCAAAATTCTGAGATTGTGCAGAAGGTAATCGCAACAGTTCGGGAGAGTTTATTACAGGTGAGTCGGGGGGTGAGCAAGGTGTTTGGGACTACAATGAAAATATAAAAGAATAGGGGAAGAGTTTTTTTTTTCTTTTCTTCTTTTAGGAGCGTGTAAAGGAGAGAGCTTTACAAGAATGGAAAATTAGCTTGCGATTCTGCAGAATAATTTGTTATGATAACTACTCATATTTGTCTTAGCAAGTTAAATAAGTGATACGTATAATCAGATATATGTTCTAGCAAAAACAAATTTTACATAATGTTTTTAACAAAATTTTAGGAGAAATCTGTAATTTCTGGACTCACGTATTCTATCAAAATAGGGACATTTATAATCAGAGTTGTCAGAAGTTGAAAATATATAAAGAGAACTTATCTTAGAAAAAGAAAGAAAAAAAAAAGAATGAAACGAGGATGTTGTATGGAAATATGCAGATATAAAATTTATTCACACCCATCAACACTAATTTATATTTATCATATAAATAACAATACAATTTGTGAAAATAGAACGTTTTTATTAAAATATATATTTCAATTTTTCAAATAAAACAGAACATTTAATATATAAAAAACAATAAATTCATAATACTAATTGCTAATAGTAATAATTATATATTTAAAAAAATCACTTTAAGGTTTCCTCAGTCAAGGGTCTCTCAGTCTCCTATTTTTTTGCACTAATGATTTATGTCAGCAATTAATTATCACATTTTACATCGTTATCAAATAGCTTAAATCTAATATTTTTATACTTATACGTTACTCATAACAATGATTTAAAATATTTTATGTTGAGACGATATCTCCCCTTTGTCCACTGTGCCTCAATCATCGAAAATAATATTTCAACAGTTCCATTAAGTCCTGGTATTGGAAAAAAAATGCTAACAAATGTTGCGGTATTAAAAAAGATTAGACTAAAAGTAACTGGGGAAAAAGAGACTGGAATTTTAAAAAGAGAGAGAGAGAGAGAGAGAGAAAGGATCGGGACAAAACAAGGACATGCTCTCTTTAAATGACAACCTTTTTTATAAAACCCTTTAACAAGTTACATTTATAAGTATAAATTAATATGACTTTCCACAAGTGTCAGATAGATATTTCGTAAAATTATAATCTCACGTAAAAGATCATAATTTTACAAAATTTATTTTGCGAAATAATTTTATGTTCTTCATAACTGAATATAAACTGTCGATATTAAGTTACGCAAGAATGTAGCATAGGATAAGTTCTGTTGGAGAATATTAATGTGCTGTTATGAAAATAAGACTAAATAATGATGACAAAGTGAAATATATCACAAATATATAATGAAGTGTTTCTGATGTTAAAAAATAGTCGAAATAAAAATTTAACAAACGGTATAAAAATAATTCTTTCGTTGATTAGCGGAAAATGTTTGTTGCTTGCCAATTTGGGACACTTGTAATGAAGACATTCATTCGCACTTGATCCGCGAGAATCATTGGTTGTTTTCAATGGGCCAGTGTACAAGTGAACAAATGCCATCTCCCGCTGCTACTCCAATTCTGACCGAGCATCCCCAGGGACGACATCTGGACGGCTCGTATCTTCTCCCACCCACTGACCTCATATAAAGACTTTCCAGGGAAAAGAGTTCGTCGGGATTCGAACCGAGCACTTCCAGTTCGAAGTCCAACGCTCTACCACTAGGCTACCTGGGGCGACAAATTTTATGGAAATAGGTTAACACAATATTATATAATTTACTCTTCATAATCTCCTATCTAAATTATCTATCTGCCAAATGCGAAAAACTGCATATGAATATAAAAAATTTTATTTCAGAAAACACACGCAAAATGGTATATAATTTTAAGACCTGGAACATCAGAGTATATACTTAATGAGCGGTGTTCAGAAGATTAACTAATGCGGGACATAATGAAATATTCAAACTAATGCGGGACATAATGAAATATTCAATTTTTAAAAAAGGATCTGAACAACCAAGAAAAAAACAACCTCTTTCTTAAACACAGCAAAGATATGAGGGAAAACTTCGATGCAGTGAAACACAATTACCGAAAAACTTCGGAGTACTCCTTTCTCCCGGTATACCTGAACCCATCTCCAAAATGAACTCGCCCACGAATGTTTCATTCACCCCGAGAGTTATCTGGCGAAAATGGGTTCTGGCTCTACGGCAGAGTTCAGAGGAGCAGTGGAATCGGATAAATCGGGATGTAAATTATCTCGAGCGGGCGGTTAAGTAGAGATATCGGTCTTCAAAATAACATTTTCAACTTTTGTGGTAAAAATAACGGAGTAACAGACTCAACGGAGGAGAACACTAAAGTTGGTACACAATGTACTACCGATTATCAAGATTAATGGAGGGTAAGAGTAACACGACTAATCGAAAAACACGGATAATCCGATTACTGTTAAATTATATTGTACTTTCAAAACATAATACTGCACTTACTTTTCTATTTTATTAAATAAATTTATGCTTGCAATGCGTATATATATATATATATATATATATATATATATATATATATATATATATATATATATATATATATATATATATAAACCGAAGCTTTGATATGCTATTATATCGCATCCTTTATATAAAATAAAAATCTTCTCAATGAATAGAAAACTGTTATTTTAAAAATCTTATTTTTCATACATGTATATCCGAAGAAATGGCCATGCAGTTTTTAAAAAATTATGCATTATTTTGGATGAAGATTTCAGATTTTTTTTTTCTTCACGGGTAATCGAGAGTACACTGTATATCATCCGAAGTCATGTAAATGCGTCATGAACATTAAGTAATAACGAGTGAATCAACAAAACGTATATATTTTGGTACCCCAAATAAGCGCTCATTTCGTTGGATAAATTCGTAAAAAATTAATGAGAGCCTGTATTATTTAATATTGTGAAATACCAAATATTCTCTTACTCTTAATTCTGCAGCATTAAGGTGACTTACCAATACATATTTTATTAAAGCCAACATATATTTTATTGGTTTCACACATTATTATACCCATGCATTAAAGTGATGTAGGTTTGAGTTCTATAACGGTGTTCATTTTAAAACAGAAACCCATCACCGTAAAAAAGGGGGGATATTTAATGTCGATTAAAGGCAAAACATTATTGAGCAATACAAACACAATCGAGTTACGAAATAACCATTAAATATTTCTACTAAATCCCTTACAACCGAATTATGATTCATTAAGTCTAGAGGCTTCTATACCTTAATATTAAAAAGAGGAGCTAAATTTTCTGATTTAAGGCTGCTTAAAACTTTGAATCAAACAATAAAAATAATACAATGAAAGTTAAGCATAAAACATTGGAAATTAGCGAGGATCAACCCACCTACACGGCTTGAAGAAAAGATAACGCCTTTATAAACGTTATATAAGGCTAATTACTTACGCACATACGCAGCAGCAACAAAATATACGAATATTTTGAAAAACTTCCTATTAATGTTAAAATGTTTGCTGCATAGAGACTTAGCGAATGAAAAGAGTGTAAACGAAACATATTGGTATTTGATCTAGTGTGTACTTAGAAATTTTGCACTGACGGAAAATACAGATCATCGATTCTAGTTTCATAAGAAAAACGAGCTTTTCATAGAGAAAAATAAGGATATCAAGCACTAAATTTAAAAATTTTTAGAGCCATAGTGTATTTTTTTAAAAGGGAACAAATTACTGTTTTCGGAAAGAACATACAGAGGAACAATTTTGATATTTTCCACACAAAAACCTCTGTCCGGATGCTTCGTCCTGATTACTACAAACATTTCGAGAATCTCCAAATTTCTTCCTGAGATAAGAGAACTCACAAAGACAGATGTAAAGTCCGATCTGTCTGTTCAGACATTTAAAAATTTGAAACAGCAATTTTAATTTTTAAAGAGTCATGATCGGTTCCATAATTTACAATGTAAAAATGAAACTTTTATGGTACCTCTTCACAATAAAAACCAATTTTTAATTTTTTAAGATGAGCAAAAATACTTTAAACTCCTAATTTCACCTAACCATTCCTCCCCCCTCCGTTTTAAATATCTTTTATTTCAAAACTTTTGCACATACAGTCATCGTTTTAGAAAATAAACATTAAATACACGCAAGTAAAGCTCGAAGAGTTGAGACGTTGAAAGCTTCTAATGGCAGTACTCGAAAATTTTGGTAGCAAAATGTAAAAAAAGCCGGAAGAATTTTGAACTACTTTTTATTCCCACAGTCTATATAAAAATGAACCTACATGGATCGACGACATCATAAAAGTATTATTTATTGCAAAGAAAAAGAAAAAAATATTGCAAATATAAATTAAAACCACCCAGAATTATAAAGCTGTAACTATTATCAATCAATACAGATATAAAACAGCCTAAATACCACTTCCAATGCAAGTGATAAATGTAATTCAATCTAACAATAAAGATGTTACAAATAAATTACTCATTCCATCAAATATTGTAGGATTTTAAAAAATATTTTATTCTATATTTTTCCCATAAAAAGCGAATAAATTACCAAGTGTCTAGACTCTTGGTAGAGTGACTAGAAATATTTTCATCGTTTATCGCCATAAAAATTAAGATAATGAAACTATGATGTAACGAGAGTTTGGCTCCGTTACAACTATACGAAACTCAGACTGTTCCATTTTTGCCAAGGGAAAGAGAATTCCGTCACCAATATCAAGTTCTCTCCCCTCCTACCAAAATAATGAAATCTCCCAACTTTGACCTCGACCATGAAATGTATCGTTCAACTTTCAGCGCGTAAAACTTCAAGCTGTACACAACGTCGTTGTTCATATAACAACTGAACTATTGATAAAAGGTTGGCAGGGAACCACGGCAACTTAATTAGATTTTGCCCACAAAGCAGACATTTAATTAAAATTATAAACTTAGTTTCAGTCCGTATATAATGAACATCGTTTTGGTATTTCGTAAGCAATGAAATTATTGCCCAGTAAAATAATAATCTCTTATTTATTTTACCCTGTAGTACGATCTTTCTTTTATTTCCAGCGAAATTTTTTCTTCATTCGTTTCAGAATTTTAACTCATTTTTTTTTTATTTTCAGACTTTTTCAGTTGCAGTAAATCAGGGCTATGAACCTCCGAAATTACTAATTCGTACATTTTAAATTTTGACCATACTAATGAAACTTATATTTGCAAAGTAAGTTTGCGATGAAGAAAAACGGTCACATAATTTTTAAGTTAATAATGGGGGATTAATATAAAATTAAATTGGAATTCATATTTATTGCATCCTAAAATTCAGGCGTGAATCTGAATTGAAAGAGAATTATTAGTGGAGAAAATTAGCTAAATAAACCAAAAATATTCTGAAGCACCGTAATACAGTAAAATCTGACATTTTGTAGAAAAAAAAGTGACAAAAGATTTAGCTTTGATTCCGAGAACGATAATCGATTTAGAAAATTATAGACAGACACTAAAACTAAATTTACTATAATTCATGTCATACTGAATTCTGTTCACACACGCGGCATCTGAATTTCATTTAATTTTTATTGCATTCTTTACCCTGAGTACTGAAGATGGACTTATGAAATCGAGGTACGTCAAATTAGGCGTCAATATTAAGGACGCATTTCTTGTTACCATATGATTATAAACAACTCATTTAACAGCTACAGCACAATTACAATACATAAAATACACTATCTGCCAATAAGTATATGGACACCAGTGATAGAAAATAAAAACAATATTTATTCATATCCAATAGTCGGTAGAACCTCCATGAGAGGCAATTACTGCTGGCTCTTTAAGTCAGCAAGGGTTTCTCGGAGAATTTTTAGCAGCTGCAAGCCATGTTTAGATTTCTTTATGCATTGTAAAACGTTGTGAAAAGGGTAAGAAATAAGTTAAAAGGAGTTAGCCATAAAATTCTGATACGGAGAGGAAGGTTAGAGAAAGTCGATTGTAGTGGTCAGCCTAAGAAAGAAAACGTAAGCAATAAAAATATATTTATGGTGTATGGGAAAAGTTTAGAAATAGCCGCCGCCGTGTCCTTTGACTGAGAAACCGGTGAGTTAAAAAGGCCCGCTCCACTCTCATGAATAGTCTGGTGCGAGGGTCAGTCGGGAAAAGCCCCTTTAGAATATTGAATATAAGAAATGAAAGGATTATATTGAAAGGAATTTGCGCAACATTAAAAAGGAAAATGTTGGGACTGACCAGGTGGTAAGGAAAAGTGGTAAGGACCCACATTAATATTTAAAGAATATTAATCATTTTAGCTCATTATTAATTATACATGATGTTATGAAAATAGTAATCATTTTATACTGTATAACTTAATTGTTTCTGTGTGGTAATAAATATTTGTTGTTAATTTGTAAATATTAGTCCTCATCATTTAAAACATTTAGTTGTGTCTCTTTGCTACAGAACTTACATGCTGGGTTAAAACGAACCTGTTAAAACTTTAATCATAAAAAATCTTTAAAAAAAATCTTTTAAAACTTAATTAACCCAAAAACCACCCAGCATTACAGCCTCAACCCTCCGGGGTATGCTTCCCACAAGTCCTTGTATGACGGCTAGTTGTATTTTCTTCTACTCGGCTTGGACAAGCCATGTAAATTCCTTTACCTATTTTGGGCGGTTGTTGCACCCCTTAATTCGGTGATCCAACTCGTCCCAGAGGTTTTCGATAGGGTTCAGGTCTGGGCTCTGGGTAGGCCAGTCCATTCGGTTAACCCCATTGTCTCCTTACCAAAGCATGGTGGACCTCGCAACATGACAGCTGGCGTTGTCGTCCTGGAATTAACATGAGTTCAACCCGTAAAGCAGCCACAACGTAGGAAGCACACTGTCATCCAAAATAGTGCAGTAGGCGTCGGCGTTGAGCTTATCATGAATTGGGACCAAGGGTCCCAATCCACACCAGGAGAAACACCCCCAGATCATAATTCCACCTCCGCCGAAGATTACTGTGGGCACAATGCATTCTGGCAGGAGGCGTTCTCCACACAGACGCCAGACTGAGACCTTGCCATCCGAACGGTAGAAGGTGAACTTTGATTCGCTGCTCCAGAGAACCCGTTTTCTCTGATCAGCGGTCCACTTTCGACATGCTTTGCACCATATTAACCGAGCAGTGCGGTTGGACGCTGTGATCAAAGATTTATGGGCGGCAACATGACCATGAAAACCAAGCAGATGTGCTTCCTTACCGATGGTATTCATCGAAACAACAACCCCAGATGTCTGTTGAAACTACTGGAATACGTGGGCCATCGGTTGGGTGCGGTTCTTCCGAATTTCTCTAGACAGCACCCGTCGATCTCTATCTCCCAGTTTCGTGGGTCTGTCGACTCGGGGCACATTCCGACAATCACCGCTCACCTTCCACTTCTGAATCACATAAGCCACTGTCGATTTTGGGTAATTCAGCTCGCTAGATATGTCCTTTAAGGATCGGCCATTTCAGTCTTACCCGATGATTACACCTTTCTTGAAATCAGATAACTCTTTACTTCAAGGCATCTTGCATGCGACTAATGCCAATGTTGTTTCCTACGCGATATTTAACGGCGGAGGGAGTGACATATATCAGGACCGCAAATATCGTTATTTGCATGGGTGTCCAAATACTTATTGGTAGATAGTGTAGTGTAGTGTATGAGAGTGTTTCATTGTAGAGCGTGAGAGTACGAAGGGGATGGGGATGGCCTATCAAAGACTTACACATGTTTTTCGACTGAGATGTCTCTAAAGCGATTTACAACAACATGGAACTTCTTACATACGTATATTATAACAAGTGCGAAAAGCGCTTACTCGATCTTCCCATCTTTTTCTTTATCTACAGCCAACGAATATAAGTATGACATCACCAAACAGTCACCCCTAATATGCGTACGCGTAAAAACACCGACATAGGGCCATCGTAATGTGATAGGTTATTCGAGTCCCTGCTCTACACTCTCAGGGACGAATGAAATTTTCCCATAATTATGTATGCTGATGGTTACAGTGGCGTAGCGAGCATAACTGGCGCCCGGGGCACGATACTTTTTTGGAGCCCCCCATGGTCTTGCGGAACAAATGGTCCAATGGTCTTGGGGACCATTTGGCGCCCCTCTGCGAATGGCGCCCGGGGCCTGATAGACCCCCCTTGCCCCCCTCTCGCTACGCCACTGGATGGTTAAGAACTCCTATACGGACAATGGAAATAAAAACACCTTAAAAACAACCGGGAGAGATAACCTAGTAAACAAAAATGATAAATATGCTACAAAGTTGTAACTATCAGAAAATAACATAACTGGTAATGTTACATAGTGATCTCAACACAATAAACATCTTCCACGCAATTTCATCAAGCTCTTACTCAAATCTGGGAGGAAATGGAATCCGAAAAGCGCGAACTCGACATCACTGTCTTCATCTACAACCAACGATTATCAGTAAAACCTCACCAAATTGTCACCCACAAAATACGCGTAGGTAAAAATTCACCGACGAAAAGGCCTTAGTATACAATAGGTATTTCGAGTCCCTGATTTGTGGATACTCTCAGACCCAGTGGCAGAAAGTTTTGTAGCTGTCTGCGACAAGCTTTTAAAATTTCATAATCTGTCTGCAAATTTTGCGTGTAATTTTATCAAATAAATAATACATTAAACCAGCTATTTTTTATCATTTTATTTAAAACATGGTAAGCATGATGCATTCTCATTAATTTTGCTTATAACTTTTGAAGTTACAAAGCATTTCATCATCTTACTTCTTGTAGGGTTTCTAAAATGAAGAAGAACCATACATGGACAATAAAGCTGCTTTTAAAAATCTTTTGGTACCTTTATAACCAGATGGGGGCCCATTCAGTTGAATAAAAACCCTCTTATCATTAGTGCCCACTTCTTCATCTTTCGATCTCAGCCTATGTTTACCAACGACATCAATTACAGACCCCCAAGTCTCACATACAGCTTCAGAGACTGGCATTGAAATAACGAAAACAAGTAACTTTAGAAATGTAGGAAGTTTTTCCTTCAGTTCATGGAATGCAATTTTAAATAAATGCTTCAGATCTGGTGCATCACCCTCAGTAACAATTGTGTATACTCTATTGCACATCCATTCATTGAATATCTGATATTCAAACCACAGAGTCTTTCTTAAGTCCACGGAAGGAAACACATTTAAAATGTCATCGAAGCTATCTTCAGTGAGTCCCTTGTTCGGTTTTGCTTCCTCTATGCTAACATTGTTTTTTGGATAAACCAAAAAATTATAGTTGAACAAAACACTGCTCTGGTCAATGACAGAAAAAAAATGTTGGTTTACCATCTGATTCAGTTTCACAGAAATATACACTGAACTGTTCAATTAGAGCTTTTACATAGTTTGATAGGCATAAGAAATTACCTCTTAGCTCATCACATTCACTAGCTTTGTGTTATGATCTAAGACTCTTTAAGCTAATTGGTTTCTCAGGAAGGGGAACGCCATGGTATGTACTGGAAATAGCACTATTTGATGAAGGAAACATTTCCAGTGCTGTTGATAACAAGAGAAGATGTACGTAATGCTGCGTACTGCCACGGAAAAAAAATGTCCGAGAGTTGTGGACAATTTTTAAAACATTTTATTGGTGCAGACAAAAAATGTCCGAAATTTGTGGACAATTTTTTAAATTGTTTTCATTAGTGCAGACAAAAACTGTCCGCAAGGGGTTTTCTATGTCCGCGACGACGTCGCCGTGTCGCGGTGTTTCTGCCACTGGGCTCTCAGATATAGACGCGGATTTTATTCCCGTAATTCTGTATATTGTAAAGGAACCCCCTATACGGACACTAGAAATAGCTTAAAATCGACAAGGAGTAACAACATTGATAATTAAGTCGTAACTGTCAAAAAGTAACATAATTGGTAATATTACTGAAATGATCTCAATAAATTTCTTCCACACAATTCCGTGAGTCTGCGACTCAAACATGCAAGGAAATGACATTTATCAGGTAAATTTTTAAGCGATTATAAAATTACAGCCACAAATTTCCTGGATGATTCTCCCGGTATTAAATGCATTTACAACATTGTGTAAGTACACCGTGAGTGTTCAGAATGCAAATCATGAAGTAAAACCATCCAATTAGCATAATAACCTGAGACGACTACTAAACCAACTTGGAAGCCAGGCATGTGATTCGGCAGTCTTTCCAGATCTTAAAATGTTATGCTGTAGCCCGAAAAAAACAAATTTTGATCCTGAGAAGCGATGTCAACCGGGAACAAACCATTGAGGCCAAGGCAAATGACGAGGGTAAAAAATAGAGCTCCCGAAAACATTTAAACAGGACTACTTCCTTTTTCCTTGACCGACTTGAATAATCAAGGCCTACTATCCCACAACAACGCTTAAAAAATCCCACTTAATAAACACAGAAGGACGAGGAGATGTTCTCTGATCAAGGGAACCGGAATTATTGTAATTTAAAACGATGGAAGTAATAAAAGAATGACTCCACTTTTTTTTCTGGGATAGAAAAGCACGGAGAAACAAAACCAGCATTGGCATTTAAATGCAAGGCCATTTTACATTTATTTATGTGGAGAGAATTAGCACTATAACTATAAACACACAACTAACCATTACAGAAATTTCACAAAAAATTTGGAAAATATAGAAATAATACCAGTGATTATGATGATAGATGAGAAGGAACGCTCTTTTATGCTTAAAATATCAAGAAATATATTAGGAGCTCGGAATAGAAAAGGCGAATATGAAATTTATGGCGTTGGGAAATCGAGTTTAAAGTTTAGGAATGCTTTCAGGATAGAAACGGCGTGTATGGACAGTATACCACAGTTGAAGATCATGCTTGGCTTGCGGTGTAGTGCAGTAAAGAAAACAGAGTTGTATATTTGCCCTTGCTCCTCCAACAGAACAGCACTATGTTTTCAGCTATTTTTATGTCGCTCTTACTCCTCCAACAGAACAGCACTACGTTTTCCGCTATTTTTATGTTCTTAGTATCTTGTACATACATTAAATGCTATTTACAAGATACTAAGAACGAATATAGGCGTAACACTGGAAATACGATGTCTTAACATATCAATAAATAGATTTCTTGAAAAAAAAAAACTTTTTTTAAAAATTTACCCTTTCTCCTTCGAGTTCCTATTATACATTAATATCCATTTGAAGTTCTTTATTACAAGGGATGCGCACGGTTTCAGAGAACGTTAATAACACCCGTCTTCAACCATGAAATGACAATTGTTACCTAACACAGACACGGGCTAATGTCGACACAACGCTTCAGATAAAAAATTTATGAAATCTACACACCCTCAAATGGTTATTTACAATGAAACGATCCGTTCAGTATAAAACAAAACTATTAATAATTTAATTCATCAAAAAGATGGAATGCCTGATTTTGTCATGTGGGTAAGCACAGCACTATAACAATCCCTATATGTAATTACTAGCTGAAAACCCGTACTTCGTTACGGAGTACATTCAAATTACATACAACGGTCAATGTATGCAATTAATGCCAAAAATATTTATATATATATATATATATATATATATATATATATATATATATATATATATATATATATATATATATATATATATATTAATAAATGCAACGATCAATGTATGCAATTGATGTAAAAAAAACGAAAAAATATATTTATAAAAAAATCGTAAGGGATATTTTTATAGACAAAATAATGTAGAAGAAATTATTCAAATTAAATCTAATAGAACATACTAAAGAATATAGTACAGTTAATATAGTACAGTTTGAGGAACATATCTTTTACTGCATTTTAATATTATTTTGGATAATGTCCAATCGTCTGCCGCATTAGCAAGAAAAAAAAAGTTTTTTGTAAATTTCATTGTTATGCACGTGACACAAAATTAAAAGAAAAGAAATCACGTGATCAGCGTTTAATAAATTAAATTATAAAAATTAATCTTTAAAAATTCACCAAAAATCAGAAAATGGAGGTAACGATTCGAAAAAGATTTCATTTTAAAGGAATTTTTATGATATTTCTCGTGATATAAATTTTATAACCCTCGGATTATTATTTTAAATGCAAACTTTAAAGAATGTTACAAAAATAAATCAACATTTAATTTAAAAAAACTAAGAAGAATTTTTCAAAAATCTCTCTTAGTGCACCCCTACACTATAAGAAGAATCGCCGAGCAAAATTTCAGCCCTTTAGGTCCAGCGGTTTGGTCTGTGCACAGTCAGTCAGTCAGTAACGGAACTGTTTTATATACATAGATAACACAGGCCTGCAAAACTTAAGTCATAGAAAAGTGTTTGAAACGTAATGACTGAATTTTATATTATTTGGTGTGCTGATTTCAAATATGACATCCATTTTTCTCAATAACGTAAGGATTTTTCACAAAATGGGCTTGAATATATGGACAAGAGAGCCTACTGTGCATATTCTGGGAAGAAGGTCTTTTCAAAATATTTTTAAGTGTTTTATTTACGAATGAATTAATATCTAAAACAATTGGAAATGATTTTCTAAATATATATATTAATTTGAAATTATATTAATTAGAACATTTAATGGTTACCATTGTTTAATACCTCCTGGATTCATATATCCTTAATGCTTTCTTTTCCCTTTTCCCTGAAAGCTTGTTTTGGCACTTAGTCTGTTGTAGTCGGTACTCGGGACTTCTCTGTGTAGCATCCAACAGTAGTCCCCATCATAATGACTTTCCATCTACCTTGGTATCTAAGCTCCATCTCTTTGATATCTTGGTGAAATCTTTAATCCTGTTCTTCACTAATTGCACCAAGATCAATAACTGCACCAAAAAGGGAAAGTAGTCCAAATGCGAATTTAAAAAATGAACTTTCAAACTCATTGAACAACCCAAGTCTTTGAATTTCATTAACATGTTTTCCACGATAGATTTATAGTTGGGGTCCTTAACGTTCCCGAGGAATTTTGTGGCGACTTTGAAAGCTCTCCAGGCCTCTTTTTTTCCCCGAAAGGATTTTACTTTCAAACACTTCGTGTTTAAAAAAATTCCGAATACCTGGACCTACAAAAACACCTTCCTTTTTTTTTTTTTGCTTCCGACAGTTCTGGAAAACTGTTGCCTAGGTATTTAAAGTATTCTCCTTCTTTTGATAGAGCTTTAACAAATTGTTTCATCAAGCCTAGCTTGATGTGAAGTGGAGGCAACAGGACCTTTCTTGGATCAACCAAACTTTCTTTTACTACATTTTTGTTTCCAGGTATTAATGTATCTATGCTTTCCTTTGCGGCCACTCCTTTTTGATTCAATGATTCTTTTTATCCCGACTGTCCCATTCACACAAGAATCAACAGTACTTGGGGTTTCCTGCTTGTTGTCCAAGAAGAATGGAAAGTCCTTTTAGATCGCCGCATATCATCCATCCATGTTCTTTATATTTCAAATGGGTTAAAATCAAAGCTAAATTCTCGTTAGATTCTTTCAGGTACACAGAATGTCCTAATGGCACTGAAGCATACTTGCTGCCATTAGGCAGAAGCACTGCTTTGAGGCTTCTTCTTGAGGAGTCAATAAAGAGCCTCCACTCGTTCACGTCATACTGTATATTAAAATCCTCCATCAATCCAGGGATATTGCTACAGTAAACCAAGCCACTATCTTGAGAGAAGTATGGAACGAAATCTGTTTATCTTTTTCTGAACCATGAGAAAGAGGTACCATTTGCTTTAGCCTAGAGCCTAAGAGTTCGGCAGATTCTTTAGATTGTTTCTTTTTTTTTCCGTTTTTATTTCGCGCACCAGAGACAGAAAAATCTCTAGTTTTCTCCAGTAATGACGACTTATGACGCTATATGCTCATCCCTTTCCTTAATTAACACAATCGATTAGTGGCTACAAAAATCAAAATTTTCAATTTGTAAAATTTTCAATTTTTTCAAATTTTCAATTTTTTGAAAAAATGGTACGTCATGGAATTTTTTTTACTATTTTTCCTGAAATCAGCGTCCAAAAATCTATCAGTATCAGCTATTGGTTTCTAAACACTTTTTTGGTTGCAGGCCTGTATAATCGAACAATTTTACAAAACAACAGTAATGATTTGTTTTTTCATAGAAGGTTAGTTACTACTCTCCAGCATAATGGCCTAATAATCATTGCTTAATACGCACGTCTCCAATTAAGGCTGCTGTATACTATTGGATTTATTCACCTCAGTGTTAACCTATGGAGAAAACTTGTCCACGGATTGCCAACTTAGATTTAAAGATTTTTAAAACTTTTTTTGCTAAATTGTCCGAAACAAACAATTTGAAGTCGATTTTGAACGGCTACAAACAACTGTGCTAACTGCGGGAATCGAACCCGCAAACTGTTTTATTAAAAGCCAGAATCCTAGTCATTCGGCAATCATTCACCCTCTTTAAGAGATGTATCTATCTTAATTGATGAAAATACAGTTGTAACTTGCCAACGATGATCATAGATTTATAAAGACGGAAAAAAAGGTAGAAGAATATTTAATAAGTTTTGAAGCAAAATTTTAGATGAAATAATGTAGACTTTAAATATATAAACATAATAATTACAGAAGTTTTTTTTCTCCTTGCATTAATTCAACAAAATTATCATAAAATCTAAGCTGCATGTACGTGCTAAGCCTGGGCAGATCAGCAAATTCGCTAACGATCCTAGAATGAGTTGGATGAGATAGGGAAACGCTTAGCGCTACAAATAGTTTATTATTTTTCTTGCTAAATAATTACGCTTTATCCTTGAAGCGCGTTATCATCGATCGAAACTTTGTCCTCGTCAGCCGATTGTTCTTTTCAATTTTTTTTAACGTATGTTCAATTCGCGCGTCCGCAGGAACCCTTGAACCAAAAAATGCCGTTGAACTGTTTTTGTGCTCGAATTGGACCATTCAGGGACAGCGCGGACGGTCACTTTGGTTCGCTTGCCAATCGGGTCTACGATCGAAGTCCCGGTCATGCCCGCCATTCCGAGGTCCCCTTTCGCTCGAAGTGGGCCACACTGGTAAAGAAGTGGGTCCTCACAGGACAAAGTTTCAGAAAAGCGGCAGTATTGAGGCCAAAAAACGGTTTTTGGTGTAAAAGATTCACGGTCGCACCTCGCGACCTTGAACAGCGAGGACGTTACAGTTCTGCTCCGCTGGAGGTTACGATATTTCAGCGTCGCTTTTAGAATCAGATTTGTGGAACGCCCACTGGCAGATTTAAACCTTACAGCGGACTATTTTTGGTCGAAATCTAATCGCATCAAATTAACGCAATAAGTAGGGAGATAATGAGGAAGAAAATATTCAAAACGAGATTACGCGACTTCTGGTCACACATGAGTAAACATTTAAGTTCATACTTTTCATCAGAAAAGACTTGAAATTAATATACTACAGGTAATACGCATGAAGAAATAAAAATAGTCTTTAATAATAACATTCACTGGAAAATATTAAAGAATACTGACGGTAAGAAGAAAGAAAATTTTTAATACAATATTTGAAGAAAACTCCATAATAATATAGTTAAATGTGACAACACGTTAGTAGCCTATTCATATACTCGGTACTTGGGCAAGGATACCCTTTCATGCCAGTTCATTAACTCTTAATTACCTGCGCAAATCAATCTACGGGTCAGCCTGTAAATCTGAACACGCAGATAGTCCAAAAATAGTGCAGCATATCACACAAAAAAATATTAAGAAGTTAATAATTATAGAAGTTTCAAAATAATCATAATGTAACACTCTCCAGTCAATCAAAGACACGAGAAGCATTTTAAAAAGAAATAGTATTTACAAAGAAATAGTATTTACAAAAACTCTAACGTACAAGAACTTTAAAAGACAAGGACCATTATCCTTTCTTAGGAAAACCGAGAGATAACACTCTAATTCGTATTGTCTCCAAATATACCTCGGACGGTCTGATCTGTCCGTACAGGAGATGATCTAAAAACACCCGGACAGGGTGATTTGTCCGCACAAGTTCTCTCTGCTAGAACACGCAGATGGTCAGCTCGATCTCCCCGTGGGGTTTCTGGGGTTGGAGCGAAGATGTGCCAAATGAGGTCGCAAGTGCCCCCCACCCCCCCTCCCTTGTAAGTAGCGACTCAGATATCTTAAAGACGTTACAATATAATGAAATTCAAAAGGGTTTAATTTGAATATTAACAGAACCTATACAAATCTCTAATTTCTATGGTGATAAAAGTTATATTCCGTTGAGGTGACGCAGAAAGGAGCAATTTTGAGGTTAAATTCGCCAGACCCAAAAACTGTTTGTATGTATCTCAGAGTTTCGTAATTTACAGAAGTTTTGGTCTATGTGAAGAAAAAATGCGGAGCAATGTTACTTCTTATGTGAAATAATATGTAATCTAGTAATTTAACTTTAACCCATTTTTGGCCAAGCCATTATTTCTATTATACAAAGTAGAGGGCGAGTCGGAGAGCGAAAAAAAAAATTTCACCTCAGAAAAAGAGATGTCATAAGAAATCTTTCCTTAACAGCTGCCATCATGAAACTGAGTGGATGTTGATTACCAACAGAAGTATAGACCCTGACTTGAACAACTCGTGCTTTAATTGTTCACCATTTAGAAGGTTCTGAATAATTTTCACCAAGAATGTTTTAATACGGGCCTAAATACCCTCTTCCCCCCGTCATTTTTTTTTTTTAATCGCGAAATTATTCAGTTTTTTCTTATCTGACAGATTTTGCATCTCACTCATAGAACATTTTTCATTTTTGAAAAGACAAACTAATACAATAAAAATCGCAGATTAACTGGAACACTCAGCACATTTTTTTTTTTTTTCAAAATCTTTCCTCAACTACACACAGTTAACAATCGAAACGGAACTGCCGCATAGAGCACGCGAGTTGAACAAATAGATCCTTTCATAAACAAACGGCCGACGAACCACGATACAAAACACAGCACACGTATTCAAATTGTAGGCAGTGAAAAAAAAAAATAAATAAGAAAGGGTAATAAGTAGTCGAACCAGCCATCAACAAACATTAACAAAATCACGTTCAAGTGAAAAGAGGTTCAACGAGATCTTTGGAAGTTGAGGAAGTCCTTTACGCTCGCGTGGCCGACGGCTACAAAATCTTCATTCAGAAAGTGAGAGTCTAAACCGGTTTTCTGCATCGCATCTCGAGATTCAATTAGTGATGGATGGAAATTCTTGAATTTGAAAACACTGCAGGCAGATTGTAAACTTCGCGCAGAAAAACTTTCGCGCGGCGGTGATTTACGTATCATGAGTCTGCTTACTTAAACAAAATTCTACCGTTCACGTTGAAGTTCGAAAAGAACACACAGACAAAAGAAAACGACCTTTGGCACTTTCAGAATCTTTAATTAGCGATGGTACTCGAGAATGCCGTCGCGAGAAATCCCGAGATTTACAAGAAAATCTCGATTACCGGTTCTCGAGAACTTTCGTTCTTTGTACTTTGAAAATCCTGATTCTCGCGAAAAATTCTTAGAAAACTTATTTTAAAAAAATATAAGAAAGAATTTTAAAAAGAAAACTCTTTAAATTACAATCTTATTTCAAAGTTTCTTAAGGAATGAATATGGATTGTTTCCTGGCAGTTTTATGTAAGTAATCGTAAAATAAAACCTTTTAATTTTCAACATAATTAAAGGGTTAAATATAAAGCAAATATAAAACAACCCTAGTATCAGGCGCCTTTAGCTAGAGGCTGTGCCTGATACTAAGGTACAGAAAAACTTGCAGGGCATCGCAAAGAGTGGCCTAGGTGGAAATTCCAGAGCGACAGGTGCGCCCCCACACGGTTGTTGGAACTCGAGGCAAGAGAGTCACCTGAGAATTGGGAGAGTCCGAGGTACAACGGTCCGAGGTAGTATACATGCTCAGCGAGTTAGGCTAAAGGCACTGCGATCGTCCCCTGTGATGATTATCAGTGCGCTAGAAATACTCTTAGCGAGTATGCTAGAGTATCATAGAGCTTCTGCTGTGCAAATCATCCAATGTTTTATCCTTTTGTTCACGGGTAAGTGTTGTGTGTCAAGTTTAATGAACGTCTTCGTCCGACCTCTGTATCTTCATTTGAGTGAAAGAACGGCAAAGACCACTCGACAACACGATTGTTATTACACCAATAATTTCTGTTCTTATTTTGTATGATTTAATCTGCCTCGTTTTGTGTTTTAAACATTTTTTCTCAGATATATATATTTTTTTTAATCTCGAGATTCTCTAAAATATCCCAAAGGGAATCCCCAATCTCGAAAAAAACACAATGACTATTTATAATAGGTGAATTCTTCAACAAGAAAGGGTGAATAGAAAAGAAAATTTATGATGCAGCTCTGACGAAACAAATTTTATGAACTTTTATTGTTCAACAGCTTTAAGGTCCTTATTTTGAAACTGTAAAAGTAATCTAAGTCGAGAAAAATACACCAATGAAAAGTAATTATTTCATTTGAAAACAAATATTATGTTTTATTTACAATTTTTCCGCAATAAATTTCTCAAATACACGATAGGTAACTACTAAAGTACAAGATAACGATAACTTTAATGAATGAATTAAGAACCATTGCTTGTGCACAGTAGATAATCAGGAGTAGTACATTCACAAAGAAAACGCACCACTATCCTAATGTAGTTTAACATGAGATGGCAAAGAATTTATAAAAGTAGTGTTGTTACGAAAACGTTTTAATTACATGATAAGTGTAACTTTCTTCGTCAATGTTTCCATACAGAAATGGTCGGTTAGAGAAGGTATTTTTGATAGTATTATTTGAAAATGTGGAAGGAACACTATCATGGCAATACGGGATTATCTGTTAAATCTACGACTGTAAAACTTCATGTGTAATTTATAAGATATGTTCTTTTTTCAGCTTCATTTCTCCCTCCTATATTCTTGATTTTCATATTGAATACGAATTATTTTGGGTACGGGTAACTTTTTGGACATATATATATATATATATATATATATATATATATATATATATATATTTCTTTCCCCAATGCGGAGGCACTTGTCTTCAGACATTCGCCTATACTACGCCGCAATTTTACTGCCCATTTTATTGTGGGAGCACCATATAAGCGGAAAGCATTACCCTCTATGAAGGGACGACACGAACGGAGGCATTTTTCGTGGCGCAACGCCGGGATTCGATCTGAGCACCCTAATCTCCGAAAACCAGCGCGCTGTACCACTGGGCCGCCACAAGCCCTTTTGGACATATATTTCAAGTCATTTTATACCCCTGCTATACCCAATCCTAAAAAAGTGTAATTTGCATTCGGATTGACACATCTATTTCTTTTCCTATTATCTTGAGCAAGTATATATTTTTTACGCAGAAAACAATCAAAAGCTTCCGCTTCAAGTAAAAAGCAGATGCAAGAAATTATAAAAATAATTGCTTCATGGGAATGCTAAACGCAAACATTAGAACTATTAGCAAAATGATAACGATTTAAGCTGTAAGCAAACTAGGACATTAGTTAACATTAAAGTAGTACCCTATCACCCTCAATGCTATTTAGTTAACATCTTTAACCATTCTGAGCAGATTTTAACTATGAACTAGAGAATGACAATACCACGAATAGAAGTTTCAACTCCAGCTTCTGGGACAGGTATGTTAAACTTTAACCGCGTATATTTAGCAGATTATCCTTTAATGCCATCACAATATCTGTCTGAGAATTTCAAATCATACAAATATAATGTAATATTAAAAGTGTTCCTTATGGCTGTGGATAATATCAAACTACATATCCAGAGCGTTCCATAACTTTTGCCCAATAGTGTTTAATTCCTGTATATAAGGTATGTAATATGAGGTATGAAAACAATTTGAGGTTTAGAAAATGGTCTCTGTCTAGACATACACTATAAACCTTTTAACACACACACATATGAATAAGAAGGGAGTTGACAGCCAACTTCATTGCACTCAATTGCACATTTTAAGTGTTAAATGAATGGGGGGGGGGGGATGATCTGAAATACGTAAAAAATTTAACCTCATAAACAAATACTATCTTACACCTGTTGAAAGAAATTCAGGACAGAAGTGGAAAATTTGTTTATTCCAATAATTCCATACATAGATCTTGTAGCTAAATATTTCCGAAGGACCAAAACAGACCTCAAAATTGCTAATTTAAAATAATAAATACATAAATCTATATATATATATATATATATATATATATATATATATTAATCACATGTTGATATGTTTTTGAATTTCGAGAAGGAAAAATGTACATTTATTTCGAAACGCGAATTATCTCCGATTACCTACTATTCTTTAAATGCCAATACCCGACAAGAGTTCTAATCCCCGCTCATCAAGGGAAATCCTAGACCCACTATTGATTTGTACTCGTGTGACCTGATCCAGCGTGAAACAGGCACGTGCCCCCAAAAATTATTTCACCTTGACTCCCGGCTCGAACTCCGCCGAAAAGTATATCACGACCTCGCCGCGGCGGCCGACAAATTAATTGCGATCGCGCGGAGCGACCCCTTCTCGGCATGACCTCGCCCTTCAAAACGGTCACCGCTCGCTCGGCCCTTCTCCGGCACCGTGGCCGCTGCAGAGGAAGTTCGAGGGCCGCGCCTGACCCCGTTGCCGCCGCAAACACTTTCTCGCGCCCCGGTGGTGTCCCAAATCGCGGGCCAGGAGACCTCGGAGGGAATCCGGAGACATGCATGTGCACCGATGCGGAGAATCAGGGGGACCCACCAAGGAATGACCCGGCCCTGAGTGAACTAGATCGTCAGAGGACGGTTTGCAATCCTAGTTCGTTTCACAAAAGATCGCGAAAATGTGTCGTTCGATCACCTATTTACCGTAATGTAGCAACACGAATTATGGATTACCGAAATATGACCTTTTTTTTATATAAGAAAATAAGCACCACTATTGTGAAAATACTGCGGGAAGAGAAATAGCCTTTAAATGTTCACTATAAATAAATGAAAGAAGAAGAAAAAAAATCTGAATTCGAATCCCGAAAGCAAAAACTGCCATGACACTGCCATTTGCATACCTTGGCTTACTGTGTAACCACTCCCTTGGTTTCCTTCTGATGAAGAATTTTTGCTTCAGAAATCCGAACTGGGACGCTTTTTACTTCCATTTATAATGAAATTTTAAGATCATTTCTCTCTTTTCGCATATTTTTTTACAGAAAAAAAAGAAAACTAGGTGGTTATTTTCACCTCGAGCAGCATTATACGGGAAATATATCAAAACAACGAATTGGACAGTCAATTCGAAAGCGTCGCAAGGTCGGTACATGAATATAGTTTGTCGTTAAAATTTCAGTTTGTAATAACAACGGGATAAAAACCTCAAAGAAATATTTATAAGACACGAGGTCGGTTCAGAACAACTTTCTCTCTTTGTGCTAGACTCAAACTACACATTGTAAATAACAACACCGAGCTGGCCGGTTACGGCTGCTAACGACGGTATCACACTCGCGGATTTTTTCCTGTACTCGATCATTAGCAAAACAAGTCTCGTGGCACCGGAGAAAAAAACTATAGTTCTCGTTGGGATAGCTTTAAATAAACAAGTTTTTTAACGTAGGATTACGTTCCTCAATAACGGTCCTTCGGAGAAGAAAAAATTGTCCTGCGTCGCGAGTTATAATTTTGGCAGCGTGCCAAACCCAGTAGCAGTAAACAGTTAAACAGAAAAATACCAAAATGCGTTTGAAAAAAAAAATAAGTAATCAAACGACAAGTAATCCTACGTTAATAACCCGCGGTTTTTTCGTTAGAGGAGACTACTTGAAATATTTTATTTTAATTTTTTTTTCCCAATGATGATGGAGAAATTCCTGTGCATAAATCAATAAGCCTATTTTCACCCACTGTTATGCCAACAAAGACAAACGTCGCACAACGTTCGGCGTAATGCAGTTGGCATTGCGATAAGATGTAACCCGAATTTTAATTCCCACTCGAGTTGACCCGTACGAGAACACTATGATAACGTGAATGAAATGTATATTTTTTATATGGATATATGTGTGGTCTTGTGTGTGAACTTTTTCAGAATAGCTTTCGACAGGGAGAAATTAAGGACCAGAAGTCCGATTCACACTAATCTGGACTGGTTGGCTGGGGAAGAAGCAATCGGACGGCTGAGCATCATTTAGGTTCCAGGTTTCCAATTAGGGAAGCCCTATTGATGTCCCATTGATTGTTCCAAACAGGCTGTCTAGTTTGGAAGGGTAGAAAGACGCTCCCTCCGGCTAGCCAGATGATGAAAAACCGCAAACGACGATCGTGGGAACGTCAGACAGAAAATTCGAGAAAAGGAATTTTCCAGAGCCTTTCGGAAAAACGAAAGATAATAAAAGGCAGGACTAGGACAGTAGAGAGAAAGAGAGACCAGAGCCAGAGGCTGCCGAGTGATCTTCGGTTGAGACGTGCTGCGAGCATTTTTGCTCCGGTGTTTTGGCTATGTATTTTATTAGCCATGAGACTAACTCTCTCTACTCGTACTTGTAGAGTGCATATTCTTTCTTTGCCTAATCTTTGTGTAAATTTGTAGATACTATCATATCTATAATCTAGTAGTCCAATAAAGGACTTTAATTTAATATAGAGTCTCTGGTCTTTTATTTTCCATGATGAGAATCTCATTTATTTTGGTTGCTGTGGGCCACGATGCCATAACACCTACACAATAAACAAATACAGGCGAAATGATCCAAAGCAGCTTTCTTCTGTATTCTGTGTTGTGATTAAAAAAAATATGAATTGCGAGTAACGCAGAGATCTGCCCGGGAGGTTAATGAAGGAAAGGTGTTCCAAATTTCAAGAAGTATCCACAATATTAAGGCGAGACAAAATATTATTTAAATCACGTATTCATTTTCTCTCTCACTCAAACACACATACATACATACTCGCACACAATCTTGTATTAACATTCAATTAGTTCTGGGTTTTATTTACTTTGTCTATTTGTTTCACACTACTGGTAATGGCTGAAGTTTCAATAAAAACTGCTAATAAAAATTATTGCAATTTAAAACTGACTGTTAAAATTTTAAAAACTTACGAAAGGAATTGCAATATTAAATGCAGTTTTCTGTGAAAATTTTGCAATTCTGTAGAATCGGCATAGCATCTTGAATGGAACATTGAGTGCCCAAAAACTTCTAAGCAGCTTTTTATTTCCCTCGTGTTTCCGAATTCTCGATCACCCTTAAATAAGCCCCTTAAAACTTTTAATATTTATTTCATTCATTTCTTTACAATTTATTTTTCCTTTTATAAACATTAACGTCTTTCAGTTTGATTAATATTAGCTCATAAAAACTCCTGATTAATGACTTGAACTTTTTTTCTTTTTAATCCGCTAGCTGCTACCGTAGTTGCGTAATTAATTACCACACTCGTTATTGCTAAAACATAATTACGACATCGTCTTGATTTTATGCTGTAATAATAAGTAACTTTAGATGCTGCAGATGATGAATGATAGCGTTTTTTCAAAGTAAACGCTAATTAAAAACACTATTTGAGGAACGTACAACTTGATACATGGAATACTGATGAATTTACTAACGATGGTCTAAATCAGATTGTCACAACATGCGATTAATCATTCAAATTCTGGATACGGTCAATGTCGACTTAAGAAGAGTATTTTCTTGCAGCGGTGGCCTTGAGATGTGGATTCAAAACGCGTAGATAAGTATATATGCACGGCCCTAAAAGCAGTACGCGAACATCTAATTAAAAATTATATCTTAAATGAGAAATTATATGCCTAAAATTATTTATCAGTTTATCAGTCATGAGAAATTCTAATATTCCCATTGGTAATACTATACCATATTAAATAAATGTAAGGTATTGCAAATATAATTGCTGTAAAAATTTTTCCGCATTCGATGACTTCTGGTTTTTTGAATAAATAAATAAGTAAATGCATGGTGGTAGTAAAAAATAATAATACATACATATATATATATATATATATATATATATATATATATATATATATATATATATATATATGATGAATGCCGATATATTATAACCTGGTGCTAGTGGGAATTCCGAACCGGGGATGCTCGGTTCGAGTCCCAAGAAGCGCCACTGCATTCTCTAGTGTCCATTCCGTGTATGAGCCCGTTAAGTCTGTTAAGACAGGAAAGTCCCTCCTCGGAGGTTTGTAGGGGTGGCATGAGGGTACATGTCCCCCAGATATCGCCCTTGAGTGAGCTCGGTCTAAATTGTGGTGGCAACATATTCAGCGGCAGGGATTCAACCCCGAAAGGCTTTAATTGCTATGTCGGGTTCAGACTAGTGCACTGGAAGCACTGAAATGTAGTTATTCGTATATACTGTTATGATATTAACGGTGAATGTTACGTCCGGTATAAGGATACGGAAAATATCTTATAAATTATTATTATTATTATTATTTTGCATTGGAATAAAAAATAAAATAGTTCGCTTGAAATATTTTGAATTCCGTTAAAATGTTATTTCTAAGATATTAAAATTTCAATCACTGGAATATTAAGATGTTTGAAGTCATTCAGGCATTCCCAGACAACTTCTATAAATATATTAGCCCATCGATAATGCACGTCGTGTCCGCTCCTGTTCATAGATTATAAGAGAATTCAGTTACAAAATTGCATTAAAATGAAGGTTCATTTCGTGATAGTTTAATATATCTATCCATTCGCATAAATCATAATTCAATAGTCAGTACGAATTATTCCCTATAACTTAAGGCAGTAACTTCTTTGTACTAAACAAATGCTTCCATTAATAATGCTTTTTTCGGTTTTGTTTTTTTTAATTTGCAATCGTTAAAAGTACTTGACCCTTTTCCTTTCTTGTTTCATACCTTAGATGTCCCCATAAAGCCATATTACCGATTTAGCAGTGGTTTTTAAATAATTTCTTTTTACCCTGAACAAAAGATTTCTCTATCGGCGGTAAAGGTCGGAATGATGATAAAAAACTTGATTATATTTAATAATGCTCACCATTAATAATAATTGAAAACGCTATAAACAAAGACAGAAGAATAAAGTAATTTTTAGTAATGGAGTATTAATTTTTATTGAAACATGATAAAACATAAAATGTGAAGAACTTCTAAATTAAAATTTATTTTTGCTTAGCTAGATAGTAAACAAACATAAAATAAATAATATACTTATTCATTGTATGATAAGTATATTATTTATTTCATGTTTAAATAAATATAATATAATAAAAATATTATATTTATTTAAACATAATAAATATATTCAAATAAATAATTATTTATAATAAATATATTCGTACTGATGTCAGTGGCTTAAATGAATTGTTCGTGCTTTTGGCAAATAATTATGATATCAGTGATATTACTTACTTCTCCTGAGAGGAAAATAAACCTTCCAGGAAAAGTGGATGTTAAGTCAGCTTCCAAAATCATTCAGGAGCATGTTAAGAAAATACATTCAAACAACGACAATACCATCTCTTTCTCATCGCTTTGCGACAGACAAAGAAAAAACATTTCAAGTGTACTAGAACAACGTTCCGTTAATTAATAAATTTATTTGTTTGTTTGTCTCTCACAAGTTTTATTTTTCACCAATTCCTAAAAGAAGAAGAAAAACCTTTTCTTTAAAATGCGGCGAATTATTTTGAAAGAGCATATTAGAGGAGAAAGAAATGTTTCTCTCCGCGGAGAACAGTTCTCAACCGCATCCAACCTGTAGCCCGCAGGAACTCCAAAGTGATTTGCGCATGCCTTAATTTCTCTTTACGTCACATCGTTCCGAACACTGCCATTGGTTCAGTCAGGAGCATTCGCTGTCACATTACCATAGCAACATAGCATGACGTCAATTCCGCGGTTTTTCAGTCTTATCCCTGACCCACATTGTAAAGGGATACAGTTGCCCTTGAAAATATAAACGGGGCTAAGAGACGCGAAAAATTCGAACTGCCACGTTTGGCAAACTTGCGCCAATTTTGGGGACTTTTTATTTTTGTTTTTTAATTAATATAAAAGCTAAAAGATAGCTTTTATTTATTAATATTTAATATTTACATTCAAAGAAGTTAATGAAATAGAAAAAAAATTTTAAACATTTTACAATAATAAAAATTCACAGTTTTACCAAAAATTTTTTTTAAATGTTTAAATATTTAAAAGTATGTAATGATACTGTATAAAATTGCGTTGATTTATTTAAAGTCAAATTAGTTTGTCAGTTAAACCTGCAATTTTCATTAACAGTCCGACAAACAGAAAATTTTTACGCATTAAGATTTTTGATTCCTCTGTGTCTACCGTTTTATGAAGATGGAATTTTAGTGCTAAATAAAATTAGGTACCGAAAGGGGTTTTACGGTCAAACATCAAAACTGATGCTTACATGTCAAATAATTTTTAATCTTCAAGTTAATGCATTCTTTAAAAATCCAATTAAAGTCCAATTTATAGATTTAAGCATTTGGTATCACCCATCCTTTAAAAAAAATAAATAATAAAAAAGAAAAGAAGAAGATGGAAAGTTCGCAAGAGAGATTTATTATGTATCAGACAGTTCTTACAGAAAATTCTTTAAGCGATCGTCTGTTTACAAAGGAATGCTAACTTTTTTCCATTCTGCTCATAGCTTTATAACCATTTCAACGAGGCCCAAACTCCACCGTCATAGGTACTCGGGTGTTCTACCAACTGAAATACACTGGAGACGTTAAAAAGTGTTATTTCCAATGTCTTGATTCGTATATTTCCTTTTTCAGGCCAGTAACTAGATGACAATCGTCAGTACATATTTGTTTATATATGTTATTTAATCATTTGATTAGGTTAATATTTTCCACGATAATTTTTTGTCATACGCTTTTTAACGGTTCATTGGTGTTTTTTAAATTATTTATTTAAATATTGTTCCGAATTTAAAGATTATATCCTTGGACTGAACCTCGAACCCCAGTCTCCAATCCTCGTGGGTAATGTTCTGCTTAAATGAACTATACCGGTGATGTGAGGAAGTGCTATTTTCAAAGACACATTTTCATATAACTTAACATTTCGGACTTAAGTTTATTCCCCCCACTCTTTTAAACACTTTAAAGCGGTTTCTATGATAGGTGTGGGAACTCAACACTGCTTTAATACAATCATAATAAAAGGAAATGTTGAACAGTCCCCGCTACACATAATCTACGTACATAATCTTCCATACAAATAAATGTATGAACACTGCAGTTATACACCGATTAATAAGTGTAAATGTAAACGTGTAATTAACTATGTTTTATCGCACGTGTGTACAGAGATAAACAATTTTATGAAGATTTTTTTACTCAGTTAATTCTTTCCTAATTTGGGGTGTATGTATGTAAGTATATATATATATATATATATATATATATATATATATATATATATATATATATATATATATATATATATATATATATATATATATTTATTTGCTTGTTTTTGTGTGTGTGTGTACATATGTATGTATGAAATAAATACTTATACGAGAGAGAGAGAGAACCAGAAAGGAATAAACAAAGAACTAAAAAGATGGGTCATTCCATTTCATGCATGGTGTTAGGTAGGTGAACAGAAGTCGCCAATTCCCTACCAAATAAACCCAAACATTAGAAAGTACGCCAAACCCCCGACACACAAACACGATCATCAAAAACTGTGTGAACTTGAAAACATAAAAAGTGAACTTGCGCTGAAAATGTTGCTCCCAAATTCCCAATTCCGAATCGCAGAGCGTACACTTATCTCAACATCTTTACCTTGGCGCCATGGTGTCATCCCTTAATCGTACAACCCTAGTCCTACCTGCCGATCTTACCCGTGCCAATTATTCGCATGGACCCTCCCGGCGACCTACCTGGGGCCCGAGCCGACCTTGGTTGCGCCTGAACCGACCTTGGGAGGCGCACAGATGACCTAGATCTGTCCCCGAGTGACCCGCGGATGAGCCGACTGGTAGCGAACGGGTTGCCGCTGCCTGTTGCGCGCTAAACTGTAAGGGAAAGGTGTGAAAGACCTCCGGTGATCACGCGACATACGATAAGGGTATCGACGCAGATTTTCAATGTCGAATGCTTAATCGGAGTTACCATGAGATATACTGACGCCATTCCAATGATTCTTTAAAAATATTTTTATAGCTTTTTCGCTTACGCTCAGATTTAATCAGACATTTATTTGAATATAGGTTACAATTTTATTAACGATGATTGATGCGAGAAAGAGGTGTGCTGGGTATGTTAATGAATGATATTTATAATAATTTAATGATGGGTGCAGATTTTAGCTGCCAACTGAATATTGCTTTTATGAGTTGTTTTATAATAATAATGATAATAATAATAATAATAATAATAATAAAGATATGATATATACAGTGAAACTTCTTTAGCCGTCCACTCCTCTAAACGGCCATATTTTGTTCAGAACCTACAAAAACCCTATGGAGCCAATGTTATGGAATAAACCTCTTTTAGACGGTCACCCCTCTAAACGGCAAAATTTTACGGAACCATGACTGGCCGCCATAGAGAAGTTTCCATATATATATATATATATATATATATATATATATATATATATATATATATATATATATATATATATATAAATAAATATATATATATATATATATATATATATATATATATATATATATATATATATATATATATATATATATATATATATATATATATATATATACTTAGAGAGAGAGAGGGAAAGGAAAAACTTTTCTGGCCAGCCACCCCTCTAAACGGCCATATTTTATTCAAGACTCCATAGAGCTTTTGTTATAGATTAAACCTCTTTTCGGCGGCCACTTTTTATCGGACCATGAACGCCATAGAGAAGTTTCAATGTGTGTGTGTAAAGGAACAAAGATTAAAACGAGATTCGCACAAATAATAGAAGCGAGTTTATTGGTAAATGAAGTCTTTAATATACAGCATCAACTTTTCAAACTGGTCGCTTTAATTTATAAATTGTGTAACGCTCACTTTTAAATTGATTCACATTCTGTTTCGATGTAATTTTCTTTCCAGTTGTTCGGTTTAGAAGGGGGATTGTTTATCTTAGAAATCACATCTCTCAGAAACATTCATTCGTTTAATGATAATGCGGGACTGTTGGTAAAGAGTCATGTCAGTGGACTACTTTCGGTATCTTTCCTGAATGGATATTAATTACTTACACACACACACACATATATATAATTAATTAATTAAAAGACGATAAAACTGAAAATCCAAAAATGGTAAGAAGCAAAATGACTAACTCGATTGGCGTTGTTTCTTCATCAATAGTGCAAACATGCAATAACGATGGGGGGGGGGGGGGGGGGGAAGGAGTATCACTGAATGGTGCGATCTTTCGATAAACTGATTGTGGTGCTAAAAATAAACCATAAAAAGATCGTTTTTTTTCTTTAATTTTATTTCTTTACATTGCTTACATCTACAATACGTGGCGTGGTTACTGCTGGAAGTAACTTTTATTTTACAATTAAATTTGTATCTTATAATTTCGGTCATTTGATATCTCGTTCATTCTTATATTCACAACACACAGGTACGGAGAGGTAGGGGAGGACAGAAAACACGAGAAGAAAAAAAAATTATTAGATCTCTACTGAAATAACACTGTCGCTGTTAAAAAAATAATAATAAAAGCTTAATTTGAAATTCATTATTTATCTTTTTTTATAAATTATAAGCTGTAAGCGTACACTGTATAATCGAAAACGTATAAATGTTTAATACTATTTCGATCTCACGGGTTAAACTGACTAAGGCCTTTTCACTCATCAGATCGAAAAAGTCTAAAAGTTATTCCATGGCTGAATTTTCGGTTCTCTTTAACAGCATAAGGTATACGAAAGAAATGGCGAAACCCAAGTTCTTTATTACTTAATGACGAAGGGAATATACTAGAGAATAATAGTGAGAATATTTCTTTTTTTCTCTCTCTCTCTCCCCCTTTTAGTGGTTTCTTTCAGCATAGTCTTAATTTTATGTTACCCAAAAAAACGTAAAAAGATTTCCCACGTTTTAAACGTAAAATTACTAACTACCAACGGAAGCACTTCATTCTATCCCAAGACACAAACTCCTTTGTGATTTCTAAAGACAAAACTGTTTCAGACTCACGAGGTAAAAAACAGTCTACAAGCACGGATCTGTGGACTTTTCTGGGCTACAGAGGTTTTTGCATTCTGTAAACCTAGTTATGCCCTCGGTGTAACGATCCTAGAAAAGAAAAAGTGACCTGAACTATATTCCAGATGTCCTTTCAGAAACCATTATCCCAAAATCCACGGTCCAGGAAGTCAGAAATGCAATCCGACCCTGTACCGAAACCCCAGATACAAATATCCCTGAACAAGGAACAGCTCGGCCGATTATCACCCGAATCGGGTCTCGGCAGGTCATCGAAAGTGACCCGAAGGTGAAATGAAAGTCTATCTGGGTCGTGGACCGTGTACCTTGGGACGACGGCAGGAAGTTAAGAGCCCAAAACGGGGTCATCGCGGACGCTTCACGGAACACGAGAGGCCCCCTCGGTAAAAGTGGGCCACCCGGCCATCGAGACCCCCGGAAGCAGGCATGGCAACTGGGCCAACCACCCTCGCTAGGGCCCCCTGCCCCCGATTCCGAACAAGGCCTGTTTTTTTTTCTGACACCTGCCTCTGCGAGCGAGCCATGTTCTAATTTGTCGGCCACGTCGCGAACAAAGAAACGAAAGTGGTCCAGAATACGAAATATTTCGAAAGTTAACATAAGTAACACAGTTCGAACAGAAGTTAAGGCGGGCAGCTGGTTTCTGTAGGAAGTCACTGACACGGGTGGATGATCACAGGTAACGGTCATATAACAGTCACTGTTGCTGGTGTAATGTATTAAATGAAGTTATTTCATTTTAATGCATTACATATACGCTTACATAAAATAACTGCAAATTATCAAGTAAAGTGAAGACACACCAATACAATTTACACGTAAACTATATTGTTAGTATATGATTAAAAATTCAGCTTAGTTAAATTGCTACGTAAATTATACAAAGACGAACTTTCCTATAAAGTATCTTTGAAGAGTCTTTTTACAACACAATGCTCCCGCTCTAGGCATTATTTCCCTGATATGACAGGCACTTATTCTAAGGACATTCACCCATATGATGCATCGCAAAACTTATTGACTATTATATATTACGGAAACACCCAGAGGGTGAACCTACGTTACTCCCAAAGAGGGGACAGCACAGTAAACTATACTTCGCCAGGATTCAAACCACGGCCCACACGTAAAAAGCTTGCGTCTCAAACTACTAAATATTAGAACGCATTAAAACAAGAGTCTCTACAGAAACATTTAAAAAATTCTTCATACAAACTTAGAAAAGTCTATAAAGGGGGAGCTGCAACCCATCGTCCATCGCCGGTGTCATCGTTTGTTGATAAAAATTCTTTTGTGATTATGTGATTAGTGTGTTTCTATTTCCTTGTATTCATATGTACACCGGACTGGGGTTGTAATGTCGTCAGCCCCCAGGTACATTAACAAAAAAAAAGTAATTCAAATTCAAAACAAAAGTGTAATTATAAATAGAAGAAAATCTCAACTATTACATAATGCAAAATAGTTTCCTTTTTTAAAAACTTAAGAATAAAATTTAAACGAAGAAATTATTGTAAGAGATCAAGAAATTGTCAGATCATTGTTTAAGGCACGTTTCCGAGTACACAGCCCTGTTCATTGAAAAAACGACGCACAATCACTAATTTATGCATTGCTTTTATATGAAATCAGTTTTCAGGCATTTTACTCTCCTCTCCCCGATTCATGTTTGCGCCTTAGGTTTACATTCTCCGCTTGCGTCACCAAAAGCCAAGTCTATTCATTTCTTTCCCTTCAACTTCTGAAATTAGACTAAGGCCTTGTTCACATTGCTTGCGCAGCGGATCGGCAGCGATAAAGATTTTAACCTACCACAGAGCTCAAAGTGAAGACCACGTGATACGTCAAACCAATCGCAGACCATGTTAACAATCTCGGTTCCAACGGAGGAATGTAAAGCTACACTCCGGTAGCAATGTGAACAAGGCCTAACTGGTGTCGAACGAGTCAAAAACGAAAAAGTTACATTACGGAACACAATTTTACGAAAGTTATAACTTTATCACTAATGTTAACAACTGAAATCCCGCAAAGAACTAAAATTTTTTAAAAATACCCATTATTCATTGGGATGAAGACTGCTCCACTTTCAGTATTAATTCTTTAGGAGAAAATTAACAAGTATACCAAATATTTTGCTGTCTAAAAGTAAACATCATATTTATTATTCATTCGAAATATAACATGAATAAATAAAACTACCTAATTACGAGTACTTCCTGATATTGACATCCCCTTTAAAAACGGTCGAGTCAAGCTATATCGCTGAAAGAGAGAACGCTAAGATTTTACACAACGTAATTACGGCTCACTTACGACCGATTTAAAACAAACATGCTAATTTTAATACCCATTTAAATAATAATAATTAATAATAAACTGAAATAAAAACCTATATTACCACCTTACATTTGACTGCTAGCACTTAAAAGGGGTTCTGATCAAGATATATTGCTGAAAGCAAGAAACATGCAGATACAATACAACGTAATCATGATTCACTTAAGGGAATGGTGGACATTAGAAAGCAATTTTTGAAATTTTTATCTCAGAGATATGAAATTTTGCATATATATTCATTAAAGTATAACTATATCAAACAACTTATAAAATTTTATAAAATATTTTAAAAAATTTTTATATTTTAACAATTGAAATTTTTAGTACGCTTTTTAAAATGCTCTCTGCGTTCCAATTTACAATTTCCCCCCTTAATTTTGCATTTATATTGCTTATAAATACATTTTGAACAGAGTTATGTATTACTTTGTGCTTTTTTTTAATAGTTAATTTTTAGTAAATATTTTTATGCTTGTACTCAGAATTTTTGTGAAATTTTTGTACTTTTCTAAACCTAAGTTAAACTTTGATAATCTGAAAGATGTCGAAACCTGAAATGGATACATAACTTTATTTTAATGTATTGGAGGAGTCTTTATTATAAATTTTATAACATTTCGTCAAAAATTATGACGCAAGGGGCAGTTCAAAGACTTGCAAATCTGGAAATTACGCATTTTTAGTAAAAGCCGTTTAAAAGAGATTTTTTTTCACCTACCTTTAATATTTACTTTTCTAAAGCCACAAAGTTTTCATTTTAATTTTCATTAGATATTTTAAATGCATTTTATTCCAATATTTACATATTTTTAAACTATTAATACACCTCCCCCCCCCCAAAAAAAAATCCAATTTTTGTTCGATTTTTGGTAATTTGAATATCTACCATCTCCTCATTAAAAAATTAGCAACATGATTTTATTACAAATTAAAAAATGATAAACAATAATAATCAATAATAATTACAAGATAAAAAGAACTTTTTATATACCATGTTTTTAAATTTTCTGTTGAATCATATAAACTTGAGAATTCTATGTATTAATAAATACTTTCTAAATTTTTTGATGAATTATCCCATCAACTTGAAAGAAAATGAAGTTAATTGGAAGTTAACTTGCGTTTAACTTTTCGTTCCCGTCCAGGCCGATAGATGGCTGCTATCGGTCTACCAGCAGTTTGTAGTCGGACCAGTCTACAAAACAAAATTAACTGAAAAAGGATTCAATTCTGCTTAAAGATGGTTAAAAGTATTAAAATAATGCATTGTCATCGTGTTCTCAGCTATTCTAAAAGTTCCAAATGTCTAGATAGTCGGGAAGTTAGTTAAAAATCGATTGCAAGATTTGTCCCGGACAAACACACACACACACACACACAGACAAACAAACAAACAAGAAAGCGAGTTAATAGAAACATGGTAAAAATAAAAACTGTATTGCTTCTCGACATTTGATTTCCCTTTTACACTAAAGCAACCAAGCCAGACAAAAAAGACATGGCAGAAATAGGTATATCTCAACAGTCGTTAGTTCAAGTGTTATATGCAATGAGGTCAAGAGATACCGATGAAAGAGAAAACCATAAATTCTACAAATCAAAATCTATACTAAAAACGGAAATAACAATTGGTTTTGATAGCTGGAAACGCTATGAATTTTCTTTCACTCAGGCTAATTGTACGGGTGCCCAGGTTACAAAATTAGATTAAAGAGCAAAAGTGAATGCCCTCAGGAGAGATTGGAGGGTAAAAAACCCACCCTCAACCCAATACAATGGTCAAGTCCACTATTTTATCTCACGGGGGGAGGAGAAGCTTATGACCGAGATCTAGATACTCCGTCCCCAACGCATCGCATCCTCTGGTGATCGCGAATCTACCCCCTGCTGTCCCAGTAGCTTCGATTTCTGTCCCCGCACGACCTGGTAACAAAGCTGGGTGACCCACAATGGCGAGAATGGCGCATCAGCACTACCGCGTACCACGAGTGGACCCATTTTCGAGCATTTTCCAATGTATTAACCGATTTACTGTGCCCCACATTGATACAGAGATTTATTTCCTTCCGCATATCTAGACCTCTACCAGACGAATACTGGGCTCACCTTATTTTATTCAATTTTATGTTACGGACAGAATAAAGTTAAGATCAAATACAATCATTTCAGGGATGAAATATATAGTGAATGCATCAGAAAAACGGCCAACTTAATCAACTACTGTGGTTGTTAAGAGTTTACATTTTTATATTTTCCCAAAAATCAGACTAAAATTAATCATTAAATTTTAACTATAAATTTAAATTAATAGCATTCATAAATCTATGGTGCCCGGTATAAAGGGCTTAAGTAAAAAAAAGTAATTTTTAGATATTTGTTAGTATTGATTAAAAAGAAAAAACCCTTCTAACTTGTATAAAAGGCTTAAGGCTATCAATTTTATACACAAAAGTACATTTCGTTGTACAAAAGACTGAAGTCGAAATAATATTTCTGCGATTGGTATAAAAGCCAATAAATTGGTACATTTAAATGACTGTTTTTGACTTAAGCCCTTTATCACCATAGAAATATGCCCTTATTTCTCCTACTAGATTTCCAGTCTTTTAAAAGCAAAACAGAGAAACAAAAGACCAGGGGCGGCCAATTTATCAACAACTACTACGTGTATATACGTTTACATCGTCCAGAAAAATTAGTATAAAAATAATTATTACAATTTAAACAAATAAAAATATTCATCAATACGTACATATTTTTTTTCTGGCCTTTTTTTAAAAATTTCTAATTTAAAAGTATTTAATATAGTATACCAGATATCACTATATTAAATATTTTTAGTATAACAAAGAAACAGACCATGAAAGGCAAACTTATCTGCAGTGACTGCTGGGTGTAAACGTGTTTATATATTCCCTAGATAAAAATAATGTAATTATTCTGTGCTCAGATGGCAAAATGTTAAGTCACTTTTATTAAAAGCTTTGAGTTTTTCACATTCCGGATTCTCGTTCGCCGATATTTTCTATTTACTGTAACTACTGTAAGTAATAGCCAACTATTTTTCTGAAACGTTGGTACCACGTTTGCTCTTGTAAAACAAATTACTGATTTTTCATGACATCTTGAATCTTAGAATTGCTGTCACGTAAAAAAATAAATAAATAAATAAAAAAGGTGACTTATAACATTTTGCCATCTGAGCACAGAATTAGAACATAAATTTACAGGAAAATAATTTATCAAAATTCACTTTTTTAAAAATTATTATTTTTTTCATTTAAAAAAATTTATTTATTTATTTTTACTTCATTTTATTTATTTATTTTTACTGTAAAGCATCAGATTTGGATTTGAATTCAAATTCAAAGCGCTAATCATAATCATAATTAATAATACTTCGATTACGTTCTTATAATGGATCGAAATTAGCTTGGAAAGTAAATTACATGTATACAAACATTCTTTCAGCTTTTTTTTTATATATATAAACAGATGCGAACAATTGCAAATATTTAGGAATGAGTTATTTTACTGGTATGCACTGTAGATCTGAATTCCGAATTTGCATACTGTAATTGAACGAAAGTCGTAAAAAATGTATAATCGAAACAAAAGTTATGAAGAATCTTCTTATAGATGGTATGTCAAAAATATACGGCTGCAATCGACCTGAAAGTAATCTGCAATTTAGCCTCTTGAATAAATATTCCTGACAGAGAAAATAAAATAAAATAAATAAATGGCAAAATCTTTAAAAAAAAATAATTATGGGAAATTGTATGCGTAAAAAATAAATAAATACAGTGAAACTTCTCTAGCCGGCCACCCCTCTAAACGGCCATATTTTGTTCAGAACCTATAAAAACTTTATAAAGCCAATATTATGGAAGAAACCGCTTTTCGACAGCTACTCCTCAAAACGGGCACCTTCTTTTTCTTGGAACCATTACTGGCCGCCAGAGAGAAGTTTCACTGTATTGAAATTTGCAATGTTCTCATTTAAGCAGATACAGTCGAACCCCGGTATAGCGAACCCGATATATAACGAACTCACGGCTATTACGAACGAAAATTTTGGTCCCGCGGTTATCTTATTGTACGTAATTTAATAAGTATTGTGTCAGTTTAATGGAATCCATTTTAGTCCATTTAATTCATTAATGATCATTTTTAATAGATTTTATCATTTTTTAATACATGATTATTGAATACACATTGCAACTAATGAGTTATACATTTTGTGAACTCTAGCATTATTCTTTAGTGTTCGGATATAGCGAACCACCGGATAAAGCGAACAAAACCTTGGTCCCTTGAAGTTCGTTATAACGGGGTTCGACTGTATATACTTTCATGACACAAACCTAAAGCGAGAGTACAAAGTGAAAAAGTTTTAATTAGATCAAAAGACATGGAAGAGAGAATTCGAAAAAGAGATGAAACGTATCATGAATTGCACTCCCGCGGAGATAAAAGCCTTTACAGCTTTCTTATGGGCAAATAATTTGAAGCTATATTACACAGGCTTGGAACACCTGGAATATACCTTAATTAAAGGTGCAAGCATACAGTTTTACATCACTACAATAACTTAAAACTACAATTAACTATCGATCGCCCCCCCCCCCAAAAAAAAGAAAGAAAAGAACAAAACTATTCTTTTTTTAAATTATTCGGAGCAGATGCATCAACGTACAAAATAGTCGTGGTATTAAACGATTTTATGTTAATGGTTGATTTTATTTTTTTAACAAAAAAGAAGGCACCTTTTTCAAGTGACTAAAGTGCACAAAACACATGATGCACAACAGAAGTTAAGCAAGCACTTAAAAAAAAAACTATATGATAAAGATTAATTTTCATTTCCTCTCGTATTGGACTGTGGTTGCGCCACTGTACATATAAACGCAACTTCTTTTCTTCTCTCTTCCAAGAAGAAAAAAATGTTGCTTGTGACACTTATTTGCGAAACAAAGGCTCGACTACTCCACTAAAAGTGTGCAATAAAAAATCTGTAGATAAGGTCTGTTACCAATTCCAAAAGAATTCCTAGGCTTGCGTACCCAGGAGTGACCCTGTTCATCGATGCACAGCAGCACCTGCCCCACCTCCTATCTGAACTCGGTTGACCCGGAGACAAAGGGAGGCGAATCCATCTGATCAACAGTAGGGGTGATACTGAACTTCATTGACCTAAAGCGCGGAAGAGTCTAAACAGGGTGATGAGTTCACCGAAAAGGATGTATATTATGTAATAAATAGGTAGAAGGGGCATTATAAAACAAACAAACAAATACACACACACACAAAGAGAGAGAGAGAGAGCGTGTAATACAATTTTATATACAGTCGAACTCCGTTATAGCGAACCCGGTATAAAACGAACTCACGGATATAACGAACGAAAATTTTGGTCCCGCTGTTTTCCTATTGCACATAATTTAATTAGTACTTTGTCAGTTTAATGTAATCGATTTTAGTCTATTTAATTCATTAATGATCATTTTTAATAGATTTTTACCATTTTTTAATACATCATTATTGAATACACATTGCGACTAATGAGTTATACATTTTGTGAACTCTAGAATTTTTCTTAACGGTTAGGATATAGCAAACCACGTATAAAGCGAACAAAACCTTTGGTCCCTTGAAGTTCGTTATAATGGGGTTCGACTGTATAGTCCATGATTTAGCCGAATCATGTATCATGATACAATACAATGATAGAGAGTTTTTTTGTTCACCTATTCCTACCAGTTTTCCCAAGTTACTTTACTTTTACATCGCAGTACATCTGTATATCATGCAAGTTATCCTCATTGTAAATACTGCGAAAAGGCTCCATACTGCAGTAACTATACCAGTATCATTTCTTGGATGGATTGATAGATGGATAGATTAGATCATGGTTGTGTGATAACAACGTACCAAATTTTGATAAGCTGATATGATGCAGAGCAGCATCCATATTTTCCCGACGATGATGAAAAGTTTGATACGGATACGGTTTAAGTTACATGCATGGACGCACCATCAAATCTTGTACCGATTTTGTGGGCTACTTCAGAACCTTTTTACCTTACTTGAGAGGAACTACCGGGGAACTAACACAGTTACACACTATAAGGGCACAATACAAGATTGTCCAAGCCTAAGCCGGGACTTACGCCCGAGCCCACTATATGAACGCTCGAAACGCTGACCACTGTACGATGTGGACAGCTCTTTTTACAATACGGACTCAACCTCAAAAATATTGCATCGACTTTTACATCACGACTCATTTGCAGAAAACAGAAGTGGACGAGGTTAGATCATGCGTTCGCCCCAAAACCCTAAGATGTTGCATTGATTGTAACGGGAATTAGTTGTGTTTCTCTAGTGTAGATGGCGTTAATCGTCCATGTTTTGATGCATTTTCAACATTGCTTATATAATTTTCTATCAGTGTTCAGTATTGTCTTTGTTAGAACCACCGATGCATGACGTCCGTTTAATGGACGATTGGATAGTGAATAAATATTAACCAGGATACAGATGGCTGTTCCTTTTTGGAGTCTGGTCATCCTTTTTGTCTCAGTAATTAACATAGAAGATCTTGAATCCCCATGTTGATCTACGGGGAAATTTCCTCTCGATATTTTGCAAATCACAAATGAGCAGACGCATATTTTGGAATTATATTTTTTTTGCGTTTGACAGTAGATCATTTTGATTTTTTTAGCGATAGACAGCAATAATTTAATGTCCAATAAAAAATTTACTGAACTATATAAAATTTAGAAAACTACGCGCTCTTTATTTAAGGCTGATGTGTACTAACCCTATTGGATTCGCTCATGTCAACATTAACCAATGGAGAAAATGTGTCTACGTATTGCCGACTTGGATTTATGGCCTTTAAGAAAAAAAAAATTGTACTCCGTAATAGAAAAAGAAATTTTACTTCCTGGGGCATTTTTCATTAAAGAAAATGCAAATAATAATATAAAATTTAAATTATTCGAGGGAAAAAATCTGGTGTAGTGTGTTTTAAACGCTCCTAAATTCCTCTGGTCGACGAAATTTATAAAAATGAATCATCTTGCAAGGTGCAGAAAAGTTCAGGCTATCTGAAAATACCCTTTTGTATTGGATTATCAACATTTATGTAGTTGTAAATAGTAGACAAATTTTCTCCATAGCTTAACATTGAGGTGAGCGAATCCAATAGGGTACGTACACAGCAGCCTTATACGTCTAACTTCATACGCAAAAAGTAACTTAATCCGAAAATATGCAGTCTAGAAAAATTTCTAAAACAAAAATTCCCCATTGCCAACTTTCAAGCACGCGACAGTGATAAATTGAATAAATCAGTTAGTGACGTAATTATGTTATTTAATATTTTTGAGTTATCCTTGGCCGGCAAGGGAAAAAAAAAACCCGAAGGTTACGTGATACTCGAAATGAGTGAATCGGCGGAAAATGAAGGACAAAAAAAGCACGTGACCTTTACATTCAAAAGGACAGGCAAACGCCGGCATCACAGTTTTGATTACAGCATCCTTCAGATACCTCATTATCAAATTACAAACAAAAGAAGCCCTGATTGACGCATTCTATGTAAAGGAGCTAACTTAAGAGGGGGGGGGGGGGAGAATGACTTCTCCCTACCTTCCAATGAAATGAACTGATCGGAGATAAAAGCGCAGACGAAACGATTCAATATGTGGAGGTGTACAAGCATTTCGACAGACCTTTACGGGAGGACAGATACGTACACAGGGAGGGAAACAAGGCCGAACAGAATACATATATCCACCAAGGACACTAAGCGAAGGCCAAGGGCAGGCATGTACTGGTAAGAGACAGGTGCACGGCATCATTCTACCCACTCCAAGGACGGACGTATATTAATGAACATTTTTCAATATCAGTACTGTGACTTATCAGAAAGTGTGGGAGAGACGGATCTAACGTCTCTCCCACACTTTCTCATCTCGTATGACATAAGAGGTATTATGTCATACGAGAAACGAGTAGGTTGCTTTAATGAGCGCCGTAATCATCTTTTGCTACACGACAGTTAAACACACCTGGACCTCCAATT
The DNA here is from genome assembly GCA_907164885.2 of Dolomedes plantarius. Taxonomy (NCBI): domain Eukaryota; kingdom Metazoa; phylum Arthropoda; class Arachnida; order Araneae; family Dolomedidae; genus Dolomedes; species Dolomedes plantarius. The sequence continues at coordinate 100,929,016 of OU015496.1, forward strand.
AAAAGAGTGGGTGTTCAGCGCATTTAAATTCGTTAGAGGATACTTTGCCTAAATTTTAGTAAGAATATATCATTATTATTTTTTTTTTTTTACAATATTTTTTTTTTTCCAACGCGACAAGCACCTTTACCTGAAGGACATTCGCCCATCTCCAGCATGGATTTGTAGGCGCTTTTTTTAGCGTAGGATTACGTTCCTCCATAACGGTCCTCCAGAAAGCAAAATTTCAGACTCTAAAACCGTCGGTCCGTACCTCGCGAATTTAATTTTGGCAGCGCGCCAAACTCAGTCTGTATCGCTTGGGCAAGCAGTAAACAGTTATACAGAAAAGTACCAAAATGCGTCAAAATTTAGACATACATAAATGTATATATATACATACGTACATATATATCGATAGATATATACATAACACATATACACATACCACATACATACATATATACATACAAAAGAGTACAAAAGAGTAAGTAATCCTACGTTAATGACCCGCGGTAGTTTCGTTAGAAGAGACTACCTGAAATTTTTTAAAATTATTGTAACGAAAGCATCCTATAGGAGAACTCTATAGCTCCCTATGAGGATACAGGAGAACTTCCAAGCCTTTACCGGGTATCGAACCCGAGCCCACTTTATGGTTCGACATGACGCTAACTTTAATACTTTACGATGTCGCTATTTTTACATCAACTCACCCTCATAAAATATTATACTACCATTCTTCTTACATGGGAAAGTGCTGCAATCTTCGCTTTAATAGACAAGTATTTATATTAAACTTCAATTATCTGTAACAGCTTAAAAATGTATTTTCTTTCTAATTTAATATATATATATATAAAATAAATAGGTGGTATCATTAAAAATAATAATCTATATATATAAAACAGTTCCGTAACTGATTGACTGATCGACTGACATACAACGCACAGACCAAACCAATGGACCTAAAGGGCTGAAATTTTGCATGGTGATTCTTCTTATAGTGTAGGGCTGCACTAAGAGAGATCTTTAATAATTCTTCTTAGATTTTTTTAAAATTAAATTTTCAAGCTGTTTTTGTAACATACTTTAAAGTTTGCATTTAAAATAATAATTCGAGAGTTATAAAATTTACATCACGAGAAAGATCATAAAAATTCCTTTAAAATGAAATCATTTTCGAATCTTTACCTCCATTTTCTGATTTTTGAGGAATTTTTAAAGATTAATTTTTAGAATTTAATTTATTAAATGCTAATGACGTGGTTTATTTTCTCTTTGTGAAACTTTAAACTAATTTTCCGTCACGTGCATAACAACGAAATAGACAAAAAAAAATTTCTTGCTAATGCGGCAGACGATTGGACATTATCCAAAAAAAATATTAAAATACAGTAAAAGATATGTTCCTCAAACTGTACTATATTCTTTAGTATGTTCTATTAGATTTAATTTGAATATTTTCTTCTACATTATTTTGTCTATAAAAATATCCCTTGAGCTTTTTTAATAAATATATTTTTTGTTTTTTTTACATCAATTGCATACATTGATCGTTGTATTTATTATATATATATATATATATATATATATATATATATATATATATATATATATATATATATATATATATATATATATATATTTTTTTTTTTATTTATTTATTTATTTTGGCATTAATTGCATACGTTGACGGTTGTATTTAATTTGAATGTACTCCGTAGCGAAGTGCGGGTTTTCAGCTAATATAATATAATAAGGTGGGCCGATGACAGCCTAGTGGCGCCCGTCAGAGTTAAGCACTGAGTACTCGGTTCGACTCCTGACAAGCGCCTCTGAATACTATTACGTTATGGGTACGGTAAATCCATGGGCCGGAAAGTATCCCTTCCTGTGATATGTGTGTGAGATACAAGCGCCGTACCACAATAAGTCTAACGGGTTTTGAGCAACGATCATAAAACGAATTTCTTAAAAAATTATGCTTGATATAAGCATAAGGTTTGCGAGACACTTGGAGAAGGTACACACTACAAGTTAATCAAATCTCTCAATCCGCCAATTCTCTTTTTTTGTCTCTTCCTTTTTAAAGAAGAGACAAAATAAATGATATAAAAAAAAGTAACACATGAATCAAACAAAATTGACGAAAAATCGTCACAGAAATCCAACCAGGGCCCGATTTAGAAAATTCTTGACTATAGGCACAACTCGGGATGGGTCCCCCTAACACTGATGTGGGCGTAAAATTTCCAAAATTGACAAATAAATAAATAAAAATCATGAATTATTGTGAAAGTACCATTTTACTAAGAATTGGCTATTTGAAGTGTAGAAGCGTAGAACGTTCAAATAACAAAAAGCAGTGCAACATATTAACTTCATCATTAAAACACCAATACAATGCAACCAGAAAAACTTATTAATCCCTTATATACACTGTAACATACATATGATGAACCAATCAATCAAATTTCAAAGGATATATATAAAAAAATTGCTATTAAAAAAGATAATATAAAAAAATTTGAATTGGAAATTTTTCTTCTAAAATTAAAAATTTTGAGGGGCCCTCAACATTCGAGGGCCCCTAGGCCAGGGCCTACCGGGCCTAATGGAAAACCAGGGCCTGGATCCAACAAAAAATCATAGCCAAATTTCGTACAGAAAACGTACTGCAGCTAAAACAAAAGCACCAATCTTCAAGCGCACAGAATCGCGAGAGATGGGGAAGCATGTATGAAGTGCGGGCATGCAGGGAGAGAAGATCTCTCCATCTTCTCCTCCGTGCGAACGTTGACAAGCGTAAGCGGCCGTCGGCCTTGGAGGTAAACCAAGGTCAAGGATAAAAGAAGGAGAAAGTTGTCGGTCGCCGCAAAAAGAAAGCGAAAGTATTACGTCACAAGATGGCGGAGGATAAACGGACTCCGCAAATCTCTGGATAGCGAGGAACAGAGACTGACTGCAGCCTTGACTAAAGAGTTTTTCGCCTTTAAAAATTCCTTCCGATAACGAAAGTAGTAATATTTTGTAACTTTTTTTAAGAGATGTTAAAAACGCATGAACAAAAATATAGAAATAATTTTGTAATAATTGAGGCATAGACTGAAAATTTTTTTGCCAGGGAACAAAAAACGCAAGGGACGCAAGTTGAATAATGGTAAATTGTGTCATTACATAAAAAAGGTTTCTTTCATTCTTTGCAAGTTTTTTCATGAATCGTTGATTATAGAATATTTTTTATATTACTAGACAATCTTACCTATATTTCAACGGCGAAATAGAGTTTGGAGTAAGAAACTTGGGGAAAAAAATAAATGAAATAAAAATTATAAAGATAAAAGCGCATTATGCCTTTACTTAAGCCCAATATCACAATATTTGAAATAGGAAATTTCTGATTGCTCAAATAATTCTAGCTCACAAGTAAAAAATTTGCAAAATTTATGCAAAAATTGATGTAGCATTTTAAGTAAGCAGTTAAAAAAATATTAAACTATTTTTCTCATTTTACCGGGTTCATTTACTTGTATCAAATTTATACAATATGATTTGCTTACACATGAATCTTTTAATACATTATACTAGTAAGTCCCACTTTTTGTGTTAAATATATACTGATATTAAAACCAATACATAAATATGTTCATAATAAAATAAGGTAATCATATAATTTAATAAGGACCTGAAATCTTAACAATAGATGTACTTCACTTAGTAACAGGTAAAATAAATATCTTTAACTCCTATCTAATGTTAAATTTTCAGTTTTTCTCAGTTAACTCAAACATATTTTTGCACTGTGCTGAAACAAACAAACACACACACACACACACACACACACACATATATATATATATATATATATATATATATATATATATATATATATATATATATATATATATATATATATATATATATTTGGGGGATATATACAAACACATACAGTTGTAAGCAAGCCAATACAGGGAGAAAGTGAAACAAAGAAAGACGGGTATAAGCATGAAATCGAAGATTTGTGACATGTCACGCTGTTTTCTGCAAAAAGCTCGGCTATTACACGAGGCCGTATCGAACGTAGAAGAATCTGAGACACGTACAAGGCAAATATTAGGCGGAGTGTCAGATAACAGACCGAGCATCAAGGCCGTGCCAAGGGCAGATAATTCGATGCACCTCTACCACGCACAAAACAAAGAGCGAAAAACAGTCCCACAGAAATTCGAAAACGCTCCTCAAAGGCACCTTTTTCGGGACTGAGGTCGCCGCGAAGGCCAACTGCGGAGGCAACGGGGAAATTCTTCATAGAGCACGGCTGAAGGTGACCGGAGATCCGGAGGCATCCTTGAAAATCCGTGCACAGGTGCTTCGCGCGCTAGACGAAAGCGAACGGAGACGTGCGTACGTGTCCGTGCAACATATACACATCTCTCTTTGATATTTCCCCCTCAGCAGCTTAAATGAGCAGAAATCTAATCCACAACGACCGATAGACCTCTCAATCACACGCCCGTTCGACGCAGTATCGTGGACAATTAGGAACTTAAGGAGGACAAGGGGTGGGGAGGGTCATCCACTGTTCATAAACAGAAAAGGGGTTTTCGCCCTCTGCCTAAGTCCTGGAATCAAGAGACCAACCTAAAGATACTTATAAATAAGATCGTCCCATAAGTGAATGGATGCATAATTTAAGCATAGACGTAAATTTAAAAGGGATTCCCAATTAATAATACAGCTAAAAATATATACAACTTCCATGAGATTGAAGTAAATTTATAAGAGCAAAATTCAGAGGATTGTAGGATATTTTCCAAAAATTTTAACAGGGGGAGGACTTAAAATCCCAGCATCTGCCTGTTAAACAAAAAGCTCGATCTTCTTTAACATTTAATCGAAGCATTCTCTAGAGATCGAAATTTAGTTTCTTCTTATGAAATGTTTTTTAGATTCCATATTCCTGTTAATCTAAAACTTATATTTGTTTAGTAGAATTACAGCGACTTTCGGTTCTTCATGAAGACTATTTCAAAGGAGTCCAGAAATATCATTCGTTGGCCGTAGTTCTGTACAGAAAATCCTGTCACTGGGCAATCGCAAATGAGTGAAGTAAAAATGACAGTCTATTTGGACAAGTCCATTAAGTCGTGTCAGCTTTTTCTTCAATGAGCATGAATCCACAAGAGATGCAAGCCCTGTGTGAGGCTATAGACCAAATGACAGACCAAATGAGCACAAACATAGATCACAAAAGAGAAGGGATAAACGACTAGAACTATCACAATAGAGAATAAAATACTCATTAAAGAACGTATAAAAATATAGAATAAATTATCATTTCTCACAATGAAGAATTTCGCTTTCAATAAAGAACGCGATACGCAGGAGAAGAACTAGGTTTCATAATTAGGGAAGAATCTGTAAAGACTCCCGTAGAATAGCGATTTTTTTGCGTGGGGAAATTCGGGGAAGACCAATCAATGCGCGGTTTGTGCACATAATTAATTTGGACGGTTGCAGACAGACAGTCGTATGGCGACATAATGTCCGGAACTGCTACCAACAGCTCACAGAACAGTTCGTCTGATACAAAAGGGAAGTTGCAGACTGGAGGCACCTAGTCGTCTGGGAACGTAACTGAAAAAAGAAAGGCGGCGTTTCCCAGACCTTCCGAGAACGTTCAGCGAAGGTATATAAAGTCGCCGAACGCGAGTTAAAAAAAGTCAGTGATTCAGAGATTAAGTTATTCTGAGTGACGCTGGAGCCGAGACAAGGAGATACTGTCGGGCCTGGATAGACTTGAATGAGCGCAGCGACGATTCAAGCCTGACCTTCCTCGTCGATGCCGTGAACCCACGAATTTAATCTTTTTATATGTATTGTAAATAGCCTGTATTTAGTTGAGAAATGCAATTAAAGCATTAAATACAAAAAGGCTGTCAGTCTTTTATTTAAGGGAAAGTCCTTACAAGTCTTAGCAGCATACTTTTACACATGCAACAGTGAAACAAAAATAGAAGCTTCTAAGGGTAGAACTGACACGTCAAATCAGTTCATACAAAAGTACATCCCTAAGGTTTAAGAGGCAGTAAAAGGAGTGAATCACTAAAACTGCAGTGACTGTAAAACGTCCTCGAGTTGCATAACCATCATTAAAACTTCAGCCAAATGAATAACTATAAAGTTAGATTTGTTGGCATGATTGCTGCTAAAATATACAACATATGTACATTTACATCTGCGCCCAAGAATCGCACTGACGAGCTATAGTGCGTATTTTCCCCACTTTTAATGCAGTCAGGATCTGCTTTTTATCAGATCAGCGGGTCCTCGAGGTGGTGTTTTTTGCCTTTCTTTAACCATATATATATATATATATATATATATATATATATATATATATATATATATATATATATATATATATATATATATATATATATATATATATACAGTTAAACTTTTCCAGCCGGCCATCCCGCTAAACGACCTATTTTGTTCAGAACCGATTAAATACATGCCACAGGACCAATGTTACTATACCCCCTTTTCCCCGTGCACTTTTGTTCGGAACCATGACCGGCCGCCATAGAGAAGATTCACTGTGTAAATAAATAAATAAATAAATAAATAT
>OU015496.1:100938131-100983131 GCA_907164885.2 Dolomedes plantarius
TTTAATGTATTTTTAATTCACCATATTTGAAGCATTACTATTTGATCAGAAGATTCAGTTTCAATAATGCTCAAAAGATGGCAGCACGACTTTTTTTTCATCCTGTGATAAAATAAATGGGCCACGGTTAAAATGGCAGCTCTAAATTCTGAAAGTTCCGTGTCAGACAGTGAGCGCAAGACATTTGAGGTAAGTCCACGCTACTTCATTAGAAATATCTTAATTTTATTTCTTTACTATTTGCTGCAAAACGTAGCTCAGAAGCTGACTGAAGACTAGATATTTTTAATAAATTTATGGTTTATTGCTAATACAACAACACACACGAATGCGTAGTTTTATTTCCGATCAGCTTGTAGTTAAGTTTACAAAGAAACAATTCAAGCAAAAAAATCATAGTTAAATGAAAAAAACATGAATAAATACTTCTGCACCTGAACTAAAAGTATTTTAAATTAAATAATTCATAACCTATTTCCGCTTTAAACGAAATTGGAAATGATGAACATGTTTAAACCATATTTTCATATAATATATTAAAAAAATAGCTAAAACTTTGCATAAATGAATTCCTCCCCCCCCCCCAACACCAAAAATGCAAAATTATATAATATATTTTTTCTAGAAATAAATAATCAAATTATTTTATCGATCAGACATGTTTTTACATGGAAAGAAATCCGGAAAAATTCATATTTTGATTGCTTTAAACGTTTAAAATATATATAATAATTCAGGTATTCGAAACGTAATTTATCGATTTTTATCATTTTCCTTTACACCATGATAAATAGATAGTACTGTCTATTTTTCAATGCAATCTTGGCGTTTCAAGAGCTACGACTTTCTGATATAATATCCGGATTACACAGTTCTATGGTCATAAAACAAAATTGATTAAAATTCATTTCTAAATGAGTAAACCACTATTTTATTTTATTAAAATGGAATATTACAATAGTGTATTAGAAAAATAGATACTATCTATACTTGAAATAGTTAAAGTAATAAATCATTTATAATTCACAATGAAAACAAAAATCAAAAGAATACAATAACTATTTAAATCTTTTGTAAAAAATATAGGGAAAAAATTGAAAAAAAAAAACCTGAAAGAAAACGAAACTACTGTATTGAGCAATATTTTTTTTGGCCGCAATATTAATATGTTAACTAAAACATACATGAAAGCATAAAATAAGTTACTGTTATTACAAATTGCTCAACACATTTAAGTTACATTAAAAGAATTTTTAGACTTTATTCTTCATTGATACAGAATGTATCAATAAGAAATAAATTCTAAGGGGGAGGGGGGGGGGGAGACAAGATATGTAAAAAAGAAATGGGATATTGATTGTGATATTAATTTTCTAACGGTTACAGTCTTCACAAAAATGTAACCTCTAAACATTAGCCGGTAAGGAAAAAATACAAGTAATTTATATAGATATGTATTTGTTTGTATTCGTTTACATTTATCGGAAATATTTATTTTTATGCATATTCTATAGATTTAAGGTAACTTCTCTCTATATTTACCTTTCTAAACATTAATTTTATTAATTATGAATAAATAAAATGCTAACATCAATACATATTTTAAATGGCAAAAAAAATATATTTTTTTATTTTTAAGAGTAATGAATGGTTTAACAATACGTAAGTATTGATCAATAACAATAATGGCAAATGATATTAATTAAACTTTCATAACTTAGTATAAATTGGAAATTTGGAGACTATATTAATAATTTTCTTAACAATATATAGGAAGGATAAAATGACTGCATCTTGTGAATGTCTTTCCCTCAACCATCATTCCGCCTACATGATAAATGATAAAAAATGCTGGTCGTTCAGTTCAAAGATAGATGGCAGCACTGAAAACTGGAAAAATGGATTCGGAGGGAATGAAGGGGTGAAACAACATCATGTAAGTAAAACTTATGAATAACTAAAAAGTATTATATTATGCAAACAAATTCGAAGCAAAACTCTAACTCATGTGATTTATTTATCTTTATTCCTAAGTCTTAAAATTCTTTAGGAATATATTCGTTTATTTTCCCTTTTCTGTAACACTTCATCCCAAGCAACATCCAAATTTTCGAAAACTCCGAAAAATAGAGTTTAAAAAATAAAAACATATTTCTCAGTACTTTCGGAGAAAAAAAAAGCCTTTTGCAAACGGAATCTGATAGTTTAAATTGAAAAAGAAAGATTTGAGGGAGAGGGGGGGGGGGGGACTACATCTTAAACCTTGGTAATCACTAGAGCATAGTGGTGCCATCTATCGAGGAAACTGTCACTTTCAAATACCTCTCTCATAATATTACTTGCAGCATATAAAAGCAACAAAATAATCTTGATCATAAATCAAAACTCTTAAACAAGACGCAATAAGTTCTCGTGATAATTTTATGGCCTGGAAGATAGTTTATTTAGTAAAATATTTATTTAGTAAAATTTAAACTCATCATTATCCAGATAGCAAAGAAGCATACTACCCAACAGAAAAAGGGCAAAATGTTTCCACTAGCTAACTAATTAGTATCGGAGAACTTCAGCAATAGCAATAAAATTGACCATCGATTTTTTAATAGAGCTAAAGCTTTAAAGTGTAGCGAGCTAAAAACAAAGTTACTCTAAAAAAATTGTACCTGAAATAACTGTCTGTGTAATGTGAATAAGTTTTTTAAGAGAACAATCTTAGTTCTATCTGTTGAATCATTTTGTTCATATCATGCTAGGATATAAATGAATTTAACATTACAGACTAAAAAGTCTTCCGAACAGTACACGCTCAAGACAATTTTAAATGAACGATATAAAAGGTATGATGAGAACCTTGATTTTAAGTGTTTCCCCCAGACATGTTTTAGAAGGCACAACATCATGTCCCATTTTTTAAACTAATTGTATTTTATGTGAGAATTTTAAATATGAATCTTGAATAAATATAATATAAATTAAGTTTTATTATGATAATCTGAAGATTATGCTATTAATACTTTGATCTTTTAATAATTGTTCATGTGATCATGTGAACTATTCACTTTAACATAAGTTTTAAAATTAAAAGAAAAATATTTACACAGTTAATATAAATATATATATATTTTGATAAATTTAATGACATAATTTTTTCCCACTTAACATTTATGTGTTTTTTAAAAGTATAATTGAACGAAGTGATCTTTTCTTTCCTTCAAAAAAATTTGGCAAGTACATTAATTTGTTTAATCAATGTTCTGTTTAAGAAAGTGTTTTTTTACTCATAGGATAAAAGGAATATGGTTATCATGTGCCTTTATGAACTTCAATAATTCCGTAAAAAGGCAAGTTAATAAGAAAGCTTAAGTTTAGGAAAATAGGTGGCAGCACGAGTGAAGCACTGCCAGTTTTCGCATGCTTATCAAAAAGAGAGAAAAAAATTGTTTGAACCTACGCAGCCATATTTCTTTTCCTAACAAATTTTAAATCCCTTTTTTAATTCATATATAATCCGGTGAAACTTTAATAATATCATTTCCCTCTTAATATTTTATTTTTGTTATGTTTCCACGGCGTAACATTTCTTTTAGTAGGAATTTCGTGAAAAAAAATGCTAGAAATTTTGGACTAAGAAATTCTGGATCCGATTTTAAACGAGGAATTCGTGACTAAGCTCGGAAACCCAAAATAGAGGCTGAAATTCTAAGCAAAGAAATTCTTTTATTTCAGTTGATAGGTAAGAAAAATTACAGCGTAATACTGAGAAATGTTAAAGAATTTTAATTAAGTGTAGCTTCAAACTTAATGTTCCACTTCTAAATTCAAATAATATTAGTCCACCTTTCGTTATTTAAAACTACTAAATTTTGGATATTAGATAAATTTATTAGTAACCCTGATAACATATATTTTCGGTTATAGTATTGTAAAGTTTCTAATCTGTATATGCAGCAAACAACTCTTCCAGGGGGAGGCCTAGGGGAATGGGAAGATGCGTTCATGGCTGTTTGATGTCAAGGTTCCAAAAATCTAAAAATTGGTCGCAAGGGAAAAAACTAAAAAACTTACGCGTTCTTTATATTTTACACAATACAATTAATATTTTTAGTATGAAAGCATACCAGGTATTCGAACATGTTTCAAGCAGCATAGAATTTATGAGGTGTAAAAAGGAATTTAACCCCAAGGTATCATCTTGCGTTCAAGGATGTCTGGTTTCCGACCAAGAGCACAGGTCGTTTACCCTAGTCGGAGGCCTACCGCGGGTATTTTCTCTGATAACAAGATACAGCCAGATACTCATATGGCTGGTAAAATTTTCAGCTTCACAGTAAAAATAAAGTAACAACTGCTATACTAGTAATACAATACTTCTAGAATTACAGCGTATGAATTTTTAATAACATAAGTATTTTAATAATAAAATAAGATACAGTAATAATAAATATATTTAAGAGGTCATATACATTTTTAAAGACAGAAAAACGCTTGATTTTTTTATACTGTTATTCCACCAGATTTCCATGAATTTTCCTATCCAGAGTTTTCTAGAACGAATTTAAAGATTATAAGTTTACACGAGTGTCATCAGAATATTTAAAAATAGTCAAATTGTAAAATGACAGATTTTACTGGGGAAAAAAAAGCGAGAAAGAGAAAGAGAGAAAGTAGGGTTCATGTATGTATTACATACGATCATAATTTAAAATTCCGACTCAATGTTTTATTTTTATAGTCTATATACAGTGGCTCCCAAAAGTGTTCGTACACTTACGAATTTCAATGAAATAGGGGTCTATCCATTAATTAAAATGAATATTTCAGAATGGGTATTTAATAATAAGATCTATAATATATTATTAACAAAACTACATGAAATATTTTGAAAACATAGTAAAACTTTATTTTTAAGAAACCAGTAATCAAAAAGTAACAAAAACTTTATCTCACAAAAGTCATCGTACACTGAAATATTTTCGGATAAATTCATAATTAAAATTATCGTCTGGCGCTTTATTTTTATTTTTTAATTGTGGTGGCATTTAAAATATCGTTTGGCTTTAATTTTTGCTTGCCTACTCCGTAATATTCTATTTATTATTTAAAAATGGCTCGTAGTCGTAAAGAAACAACAAACAGCATTCGAAAATTGGTTATTTTTCATCATAGTAGTGGTAAATCAGTTCGGAATATTGCTAAATTACTTAATTTATCCCATTCTACTGTGTAGTATGTGAAAAAACACTTTAAAGAAGAAAATCGGATCGAAAACAAGGTAAGAAAAGGCCGTCCGGCAAAGTTAACAAAACGTGATCAGAGATTTATAATTAGAAAATTTGTGAATAATTCACGTTTGAGTGCTGTAAAAGTTTCTGCAGAATTCAACGAAACATTTTCTACTTCAATTTCACCTGAAATTTTTTGACGAGTTCTCAGAACAGCTGGATTACATGGGCGTTCTACCCATAGAAAATTTTTTGTGAGTGAGAAAAACAGAAAGTTTATGCTTCCCTTCGCACTATCAATGATAAATAAGCCCGAAACCTATTGGAATAATGTCTTATTTGCCGATGAACATTTTTGGTGCTGATGGGCGTATAATTGTATGGAGAAGAAAAAAATGAGGAACTTAATCCCAAGAACTTAGTAGGAACAGTTAAGCATACCGGTGGAGGTATCCTTGTGTGGGGGTGCATGTCAGCATCAGGACTAGGAAATTTGGTATTTATTGATGGCATAATGAATCATGCTGTTTTTATAAATATTTTAAGAGACAATTTAAAATTATCAGCTCAAAATTTGGGTATTGTAAACAAATTTGTTTTTTTTATCAAGATAACGATTCTAAGCACACGGCTCTCAACGTTCGCATCTGGTGTCTCTATAATTGTCCACAAGTTTTGAAAATACTACCTCAATCGTCAGATTTAAACCCAATAGAACATATTTGGAGAGAACTGGAGGTTCGAGTACGAAAACACGACATTCACACGAAAAGCGAACTAAAAACAATTATGATGGAAGAATGGATGAACATTGATGCAAAAATTACAAAACAACTAAAGCAATCATTCCCAGTCGTTTAAAAGCTGTTGTGGATGCTAAAGGATATCCTACTAAATATTAATTTAACGAAAAATTAGAATATTTACTAATATGTAGAGATTTTTTACAAGTGTACGATGACTTTTGTGAGATAAAATTTTTGTTACTTTTGGACTATTGGTTTCTTAAAAATAAAGTTTTACTACGTTTTCAAAATATTTCATGTAGTTTTGTTAAGAATAGATTATAGATCTTATTATTAAATACCCATTCTGAAATATTCATTTTAATCAATGGATAGACCCCTATTTCATTGAAAATCGTAAGTGTACGAACACTTTTGGGAGCCACTGTATATAAAAAAGTTCCGTAACTGACTCATTCACTGACTGACTGACTGACATACAACGCACAGACCAAACCGCTGGACCTAAAGGGCTGAAATTTTGCATGGAGATTCTTCTTATAGTGTAGGGGTGCACTAAGAGAGATTTTTGAAAACTCTTCTTAGATTTTTTTAAATTAAATTTTTAAACTGTTTTTATAACTTTTTTAAAGTTTGCATTTAAAATAATAATCTGAGGGAATCTGAATTTATATCACGAGAAAGATCATAAAAATTCCTTTAAACTGAAATCTTTTTCGAATCTTTACCTCTATTTTCTGATTTTTGGTGAATTTTTAAAGATTAATTTTTAGAATTTAATTTACTAAATGCTGATCACGTGATTTCTTTTTCTGGTACTTTAAATAAATTTATCGTCACGGGCATAACAACTAAATAGTCAAAAAAATATTTTTTTTTCTTGCTAATGCAGCAGACTATTGGACATTATTTTGTCTATAAAAATATCCCTTAGGATTTTTTTATAAATATATATATTTTTTTCTACATCAATTGCATATATTGATCGTCGTACTTATTATAAATATATATATTTATTTTTTTGGCATTAATTGCATACATTGATCATTGTATTTAATTTGAATGTACTCCGTAGCGAAGTGCGGGTTTTCAGCTAGTCTATATATATAAAACAGTTCCGTGACTGACTGACTGACTGACATACAACGCACAGACCAAACCGCTGGACCTGAAGGGCTGAAATTTTGCATGGCAATTCTTCTTATAATGTAGAGGTGCACTAAGAAAGATTTTTGAAAAATTCTTCTTAGATTATTTAAAAATTAAATTTTTAAGCTGTTTTAGTAACTTTTTTTAAGTGTGCATTTAAAATAATAATTCGAAGGTTATAAAATTTATATCAAGAGAAAGATCCTAAATATTCCTTTAAAAATGAAATCTTTTTCGAATCTTTACCTCCATTTTCGGAGTTTTGGTGAATTTTTAAAGATTAATTTTTAGAATTTAATTTATTAAATGCTGATCACGTGATTTCTTTTTCTTTAAATAACTTTAAATAAATTTATCGTCACGTCATAACAACGAAATAGACAAAAAAATATTTTTCTTTTCTTGCTAATGCGGCAGACGATAGAACATTATCTAAAAAAAAATATTAAAATACAGTAAATAGAAATGTTCCTCAAACTGTACTATATTAACTGTACTCTGTCCTATGAGATTTAATTTTAATATTTTCTTCTACATTATTTTGTCTATAAAATATACCTGACGATTCTTTTATAAATGTATTTTTTTACATCAATTGTATACATTGATCGTCGTATTTATTTTATATATATATATATATATATATATATATATATATATATATATATATATATATATATATATATATATTTATTTATTTATTTATTTATGTATTTATTTATTTTTTGGCATTAATTGCATACATTGACCGTTGTATTTAATTTGAATGTACTCCGTAGCGAAGTGCGGGTTTTCAGCTAGTTACAGAATAAACGTTTCAGCAAAGTTACAGCAAAGTCTTCAAAATTCTTAATAATGGCATTTAAAATATTTATGAACAAACATATTTTACCCCCTGCGATTCTAATCTGAATTTTAAAAGATGAGAAAAACAAATATGAAACACGCAAATAATTCTTGAAGTCAATTGACTTCAAGACTACAAATAAAGTACATATTATATTATATTTTCTTTCTTTCGTTCTGTCTCTCTCTCTCTCTCTCTCTCTCACACACACACACACATATATATATATATATATATATATATATATAACATATATATATATATATATATACATACAAAAGAGGTAAGCAACGATAAGTAATCCTACGTTAATAACCCGCGGTAGTTTCGTTAGAAGAGACTATCTGAAATTTTTTTTTTTTCTATATAAAGAATCGCTTATTATTATTGTTGTAATTCATTCGTGACTGGCTAAAAACATACAGCTAAATATCGGGAGTACTCCAATGTATATATGAGGTGAGAATAGGTCCCCAAGCTTTCAAAATTTTAAAATTACTGTTAAAACATACTATATGCAATGTCAAATTTCGTTAAAATATAACTGTTATTT
Source organism: Dolomedes plantarius (assembly GCA_907164885.2). Lineage (NCBI taxonomy): Eukaryota > Metazoa > Arthropoda > Arachnida > Araneae > Dolomedidae > Dolomedes > Dolomedes plantarius. Next base: position 100,946,649 of record OU015496.1, read on the forward strand.
CGTCGTTGCGATTTCACTAAGAATATCATTCACAAGTTTAAAACAATTAAAAATATACAGGACTTGCGATACAATTATAAAAAATACATTCAATCCTATCAAAAAATTTTCGAAACCATTTATAAGCAAGCACAGAGGTTAAAAAATTACTCAAAATGCGTAAAATAATTTTTACACACACAAAGTCATCGCATTTCTCTATCTTTTACACTTTTCGTGATGTAACAGCGATATTTTGGGGGAAAAAATAATAAACACTAACATTAATAAAACAAAATTTAATGACTGTACTGCAAATAATCATGGATTACTGATGATCGAAAACTATACAATTGAAAATTTTTATTTCACTTCCGAAACACTTAAAATAGTCCCCCCCCCCCCCCAAATAATTTTGCACATCAAATTTAATTCAACTTACAAGGCATTTTAAAAGATGATAGAGATAATTTGATAGCCCTGACTTTATATGACCTTCTATGACTACAGATTTGAAGACGAAATTCTGAGAATTTCAGTCTTCCCTAAAGGCGTACGATTGGCTACCCGAAAGCTTATTCGACATGCATTTTTCCTCCTTTTCCTACAGTTACGAAATTTACAAGGGATTCGGGGAAATGGTAGGTAATAAAAGGAATGTTTCCCAATCGAAGTTCAACAACGTATTTTTTCCTGTACAGACATCCTAAGCGTAATCCTCAAGTAGGGTAAATACAAAGGGCTCTGATTTTGTCAGTACATCTACCTGACACGTGAATAGAAAATGGACACAAAATCAACAGAGGGAAAGTTCGTGGATGGCTGCCAAAACATAACACATTATTAACAGAAGAAAGTGGGTTATCTCTAAGCAACAGTAAAAAAATAGAAATAAATTGGTGAAGATTGATGAAATGCAATAGCACCAGCACCAAAAGGGTTTCTTTCAGCCAAGGACTAAACGTTGACTACATGACAAATTCATACGATATAACGTTAAAGAAAGCTGATAGACCTGAAACACACGCTACGAAATAGATAATAAATAAGGGCATTTGAGAAGAGCAATATTAACTATCAGAGTCTGATGTGCGTTTCTAAATTCTAAATTGCAAATTAAACGCCTTCTTTCACGCTTAGTTTAATCATCAAAGTAAAAAAACAAGAATTTTGTAAGTTTTTATTTACTTATTTAATTATTAAAAAAAACTGTAACAAAGATTAAAGAAATAAAAGTGGGTTAAATTTCATCATAACTGGTTTCACCCCTCCATCTCCATACACATGAGTCTCACCCCACCCTAAGGATACGATTCTGGTTGCACCACTGCATTTTCAAATACTTCAAGGGTGCGTTTCTCACTACGAAGTCAGTGAGCACAATATTCATGAAATATGTACACGGAACACAAATTATACGGGCTAAGTGGTACCCATTTATTTCAGTTAAAAAATTAAGCACTTTCAACAAATTTTAAAGAACCTTTATTAAATAAACTTTGAGAACTAATTAGGTCTCTGAAATAAAGGCAAAGTCAATTACTTCAGTTATTTAAAGAAATTGATCTACCTTATTAACAATACTTATATGAACTATTTTGTAATAGTATATTGATAAATATAAAACAGAACTCATAATATATATATATATATATATATATATATATATATATATATATATATATATATATATATATATATATATAGATATATATATATATATATATATATATATATATATATATATATATATATATATATATATATATATATATATATATACAGTGGAATCTCGATCTATCGTTTTTCAAGGGTTTGGTTTGGTTTGGAGCGCTACGGTAATTTTTTGCTACACGAGGGCTAATTAGACCGGGACCTACAGCTTAAAGCCGATTCCGAACGGCTACAAACATCCATGCCAAGAGTGGGACTCGAACCCACAGACTCCGGTACCGAATGCCAGCGTTTTTCAAGGGACCGATTGAAACGAACGATAAATGCGGGAAAACGACAGATGCGGACACATAACAAAGCAATATGATCATTGGGACTGGATAAAATGAACGACATATACGGAAAAACGATGGATCCGAAAACGATCGATCGAGATTCCACTGTGTGTATATATATATATATATATATATATATATATATATATATATATATATATATATATATATATATATATATATATATATATATATATATATATATATATATATATATATCAAAATCAGACGCACTTGTTGTTCCTTATGCCCCTGGCTGGAATGTAATTCCAGACCAGGTCCGTATAAGATTCGGGCTGAAGTGTGCGGCTCCGGTTTGCATAGCACCACAGGGGTCAGAGTCCATCTTAGCTAATTGCCCCCTCAATTTTGACCGAGCACTCCCAGGAGTGACATCTGGAGGGACCGTATCCTAGTCGTACTTAAATTACGTTATGGGACTCTATAACATATAATTACAAGATAAAAAGAACTTTTTATATACCATGTTTTTAAAATTTCTGTTGAATCATATAAACTTGACAATTCTATGTAGTAATAAATACTTAAAAAAAATTTTTTTGATGAATTATCCCATCAACTTAAAAGAAAATGAAGTTAATAGGAAGTTAACTTGTGTTTAACTTTTCGTTCCCGTCGGCCGATAGATGGCTGCACCAGTCTACAAAACAAAATTAAATGAAAATGAATTCAAATCTGATTAAAGATGTCTAAAAGTATACAAAGAATGCATTGCCATCGTGTTCTGAGCTATTCTAAAAGTTTCAAATGTCTAGCTAGTCAGAAAGATTTGTACTAGACAAACACACAAACAAGAAAGCGAGTTAATAAAAACATGGAAAAAAATTAATAAACATATATTATAGGAAAGTTTGATGGCGCTCCTCTTATTTCTAGATCCATTCTTACCGTACATAAATCATATAAGTGTGATCAACCGATATATATGTGTATATACAGTTGGCTCTCTGTTTAACGGCTTTCAAGGGACCGTGAAAAATCGTCCTGAAGTAGAGATCGCTCTTAAACAGAATTTGTGAAAAAATAACATTTCCCATAAAGTCGGAGGGTCCGGGACTGGAAAATATCGTCTTTAAATAGAGATCGTCGTTAAGTAGGGCGTCGTTAAACATAGAGCCAACTGTGTATGTATATATATATATATATATACTTAAAAATCCTTAAAAGTTTCCTTAGAATATTTTTTGATCAAAAATTTTTGTCCTTTAAATTTCTACCCATGGAAGAACACTCTGAAAAAAACTCTTTTGGTTGATCTCTTATTAACGAAGATCTTCTTTCGGATTCTGCCCGATCAGGGAAGATAAATCTGGACGAGTCATGAGCTGAAAGGTCCTACACTGGCCTCAATATACAGAGGTCCGTCTATCGGCCTTTTGCTTTCAGATTATTCCCACTGAGCAAGGGAAGAAAGATCAGAATCTGCTACACGATGTTAATCGACGGGGTAGATCATTTTACTTCAACTTTAGAAGAAAAACTCCGAAATCACTTTAAACAGAATAATACTGGATGCTGAAGACTGTAAACCTGCGTCCAAGTTTCAAAATGCATTGCATTAAGTGCGCCATGGCCCTGAAAAATCCTTAAAAGTACATATTTTGGTCCTTGTGTTTTTGATTTTAGAACCAAAACTGTCGTAAGTCTAGAAATTTTAACCCCAGAGAACCAAACAATAGTTTTTAAAATTATTATTATTATTTTTTTTTCTGGGGGGGGGGGGAGTTATAAAAGATGAACTACATTTTTTAAGTACTTGTCCTTACAATCGTGAATATAGAAATAATAAGTATTAAATGATCGTCTTCTAATGTTCTAATTAGAAGACGAATTAGAAGGGTATCAGAGAAAAGCTTATACATGAAGTCCTCGCGTTGCGCGGATTAGTAGATACGCTGTTGTAATTTTCAATGTTTTGTAGACTGTTTCAGCATGCTATCAACTGATTTACGACGCGAAATAGAAAACTTCGAGTGCACAGACATCATTAGACAAGATGTTTCTTGACTCACTTCTAGATGAAAATTTGAAAACAATTTGGTGATTCTCTAAGGACCCCGGGTTGCCCCAATTGGTCGGCAGATCTGTACTGTCTGTCCGGCGCCCAGGCCCACACTAATTAACCGAACAGGTGCATAACCATCGACTAGGTATTGCTACACGGCGACTGGTTTTCAGGTTCTACAGGCGTATAGGTAAAAGCCGTGGCCGCCGTAATATTCTCGAATTTGGTGATTCTAAAGCCCACCACTACACGTGGTTTCGCTACTGATTAGTTACGACAATCGAGCAGGATCAATGAACCGAAAAGGGGTTCAGAATCATTGAACAGCGATCAAGTTCTACATCAGGGAAAATTGACTATATTGGGGATATATCAGGGAAAATTGACTATAAAATTGAAATATAAATTTAACGAAAAATTAGAATATTTACGAATACGTAGAGATTTTTTACAAGTCTACGATGACTTTTGTGAGATAAAGTTTTTGTTACTTTTTGATTATTGGTTTCTTAAAAATAAAGTTTTACTATTTTTTAAAAATATTTCATGTAGTTTTGTTAATAGATTATAGATCTTATTATTAAATACCCATTCTGAAATATTCATTTTAATTAATGGATAGACCCTATTTCATTGAAAATCGTACGTGTACGAGCACTTTTGGGAAACACTATATATATATATATATATATATATATATATATATATATATATATATATATATATATATATATATATATAAGTATATAGCCTAATTATAAATAATTTATGTTTATTTATAATTAGGCTATATATAAAGCCCACCACTACACGTGGCCCACCACTCCACTCACGTATGTTTATTTATAATTAGGCTATATACAAAGCCCAACACTACACGTGGTTTCGCTACTGATTAGTTACAACGATCGAGCAGGATCAATGAACCGAAAGGGTTTCAGAATTATTGATCGGCGATCAAGTTCTACATCAGGGGAAATTGACTCAGATTACTCCTGCGCTAGACTGAAGTTTCGAGAAACTTGAGTTGAAACGTTTTCAGATGAAGAAAGAACACAGGAAAATACTAGTAACACCGAATAAATTATTTACTGAATTTAAAAAATGAATTACAATAATGAGTTAACAACATAGTTTTGGTCAGATATGTTTATTTATAATTAGACTTGTCAGTACTTTTTTTTTATAAAAGCGTATGATTTACGAATATATAATCTATCATTATTTCTTTTCATTACGTCCGATTTTTTTTATAGCAACAGCAACGAAAAAAAATGCAATTTAGGGTGAAGTGGGGTAGGTGAGAACGCAAAATCATATAGTTCCACTTGATGATCAAATGAAAACTCTGCAGTACTGAAGTAATATTGAAAAAAAAAGGGGGGGGGGGGTTATATGCATTTTATCTGTATTCTTCATTACTTAATAAGTGGGTATTTTCAAAATAACTCTATGTGCTGTGATTTATTAGTTACTTTTTTTTTGTGGGGGGGGGGGGGGGGCGGGCGGTTAGTACTCGAACTTAGTTAAAATGCAAGGGTTTGGTAGGTATAAACATTTTCCATTTTTTTCTGTAAATAAAAACTAAACATAACAGTACAGCAAAAAATTTTCTACAAAGTACACTTGAAATATTTTTTAAAAAGTTATACTTTTTAGGGTTTTAAGCCTGCGTTCTCACTTACCCCCACTTCACCCTACTATAAAAAAAGACTGAGGAATAAATACATTAAAGAACATGTTTCTGACATATTTTTTCTCTACAAAGTCGTACCGAGGACTGTCTAATTATTATATTAACAGGTTCACAAACTTTTTTTTCTAAAAATATTAAAAAAAAATAATAATAGTTTAAACATCTAAGGGTTTAAGTCCCTTCCTCAATCACGAAATTTTGTGTCTCTGTGAACTATGGTAACTACTAAAACATTTCTAAGAAAGCAGTATCTAATCTTAAATAGAGACAAGGGTAGCTCTGTGATAAAACAGCGGCAAAAGGATACTTAAAAAACAGTCTCACTATCTGAAACAGAGCACTTAATCTTTCACACAAAAACATCTTTAAAAAAATATAAAAAAATGGTGTTATCACAGATTTTTCCTTTCAAAAACAATATTGAAGAGACCACTAGATTAGCGGAGAATTCTTAACCGTACGATTGCACATTTACGCTTTGCGTAAGAACCGTGATAAACTGATTAAGAAATTAAATAATATCACGATATTCCTAACACTGACAACGCAGATAGTAAGATACGAAAACAACAGTGAAATGAATACTGACTGACATTATCGAGAGATAATGTATTGGCAAAAAGGGGTGTGCGTGTGTCTTAAGAACCTGATTAAAATCAAGTTTCACGTCGCGAAACGACTGAAAAATTCAGATGACGCAACATATCTTTTTTATTTCCTCGTTTTACAAGAGGAATCACTGCGATCGTTGAATTCCAAATCCATACTAGGCGTAAAACACTGTAGGCTCTAAAAGGAGTATTTGAATAAAGCAAAGCGTCGTCTAAAGTAAATCTATGCCGCAGTCAGGGCCGGCGACAGGGGGGGGGGGGACAAAGGGGGAAAATGCCCAGGGGCCCGGGCTGGCAGGGCGCCCGGTTAAATTGGGAGTTGACTAAAAAATGTATACAATGTTCAAATATTGAGTGGAGAGGGGGGCCCGCTGTATTATTTTGCCCCGGGCCCTGGCTCAGTTGACGGCGGCCTTGGCCTAGAACAGTGGTGCACAAAATTTTTTACGACCGCGACCCACTTTCTTTAAACAAAATCGCTCGAACCCAATGAAATTTTTTTGTTTCTACCATTTTTTTTTACTTAGGAAGATGTTAACCAAAAAATTAGAAAAAATAATTAAGCAAATTTTAAATCAATGAAATATTGATTTAAGTTACGCACACGTGTATAATACGCACACATTATTTTAAGCACGTGTATAATACGCACACATTATTTTAAGCACGTGCATAATACGCACACATGTATTTTACGCACGTGTATAATACGCACACGTGTATTTTACGCACGTGTATAATACGCACACGTGTATTATACGCATGCTTGATTTTGCGCGAAATTTTCGAGGACAAAATTAAAATTCGACTACAATACGCACCCATAACTTTTCAATATTTTATTTAAAATCTGCACAAATACTTATTAACGTATATAAAATTTGTAATAAAAATAAACGAAAACGTCAAATTCAGTAGAAAAAACTAAAATTTTTAATTCAAAACAAACTGTCGTATTATCAGTCTTAATCACTTTCAATAGAATACAGCTCATCTATTGTTTGTCGTTTATTCAATGTTTAAAACTACTTTTTTCTGTACACGAGTATAATGCGCACCCTCATTTTTGAGCACTAAAATGTGAAAAAAAAAAAGTATGTATTATACTCAAGATTTTACGGTATACGACTTTGATTAATAACAATAAAAAAACATACTGCTCTCTTGTTTTTGCCAAATTTTATGTGACAAAAGTATTTTAAAATCAATAAACTGTAGATTTTTGGTATATATTTACTTTTCATAATAACAGTAAAAAATGTCATGCTTATCTTCTTTGTTTTTGCCAAATCTAATGTGACTAAAACTTCATATTTAAATATTAATATGTATTTGTATTTCATTTAGGTAAATAGTGATAAAAATTAAAGGGGCAGAAAATTAAAAAAGGGCAGAATTTCAAAATTATAAGCTTCATATCAAAGTAATGAAAATTTAAAACTTCATTTATTTATATGAAACTGAAAGAGAAAAAATTAATGAGATGGGGGAGCCTGGACTTCAAATAGTATTGGTTCAATATTTAGTGAAATATTTGGGAGTGCTGCTTGCCTATCATCTATAAGGTTTAAGTCTTGATCATTGTTTGGTATTTTATAGCTATTAATTTTGAAAACACAGAGAGGTAGAAATGAATGAAAACAATGTAAGTATAGCCTTGCAAGACTGTTTTGACACCTTATTTAACAATATCATATCCTATCATATATTTTTTGACATATATCAGATATTTAAAAATATGTAATTATAGAATATTTTTAATTAAATAATCAAATATGATATATATTTAATTCAAAGTATTCACTATCCCTCCAATGTTTTTTGCGACCACACATCTTCCCCTGTGGGTTGTGACCCATAGTTTGCATACCACTGGTCCAGAACAGGAAAATGTTAAAGAGGAATATCTATCCTTTAAGTCACACTTTCACAAAGCTTATTCTCAAATGCATCCTGACTTATAACATATAGCATTAAGACCTTACTTTAAAGATGTTAATAATTAATATAAAAAACAACCATTCCTTTCATTTATTCAGTATAAAAATATACCATTCAGCATAGGTAAAGTTCATAATTTTCCCCACCTAAGTCTTTTCCCCATGCCCCTCAGCAATGAAAAATTATTTTTTCCCCAGATATAGTAAAAAATTCCTGACCCTCCGAAACAAATTGGGAAACTTCAGATTAAAAAAATAACTAATGGAAATCTTACTGCTTTCTTACTTTTACTAATTTTCACGTAAGTAACAATATTTTGTGCAGACTCTTTCTACTAGCCTTTGAGCTAAACAACAAATTGTATGTTTTGCAATGCAATAAATTTCATCACATTTACATCGCTTGTTGACAGTTAACCTTCGTACTCAAACATAATCTTAAAACTTCTGCAATTATTCATTTGATGTTTGTGCAGCTCATGGTGAAATAAAAAGTGAAAATATCTATTTTAATTAAGGTACACCAAGTATTACATATTGCATGTGCCAGTCACTTACATCCCCTGGAAAGAGAACTACAAGGAAATATATCTGAAAAATTTTCCATAGCCAAGCAACTGCATCATAAGCAAATAAAACTCTATGTACATGTGCTTATTTAATGGCCAGTGGCTTTGCAAGAATTTTTGTCTAAGCTGAGGTATGAACTTCATGTACACCTGAAATGCAGCATATAATGAAATTTCTGAATCTTTACTTTTGATTAATATAACAGATAAACATTTGCAGGCTGGCAGGATAATCCTAATATCCCTCCATGTAGGACCACTAGTATTGACAACCATAGCTGATTGAATAAAATTAAATGTTTTCTAAATATTATATGGTCAGGGAAGTTTGTCTCAGGTTTAGAATTAATGGAGTGAAATATTATTGTTAAAAATGTATAAGTTATAGTAATTTATCTCATATAAATTTTAAAGTCAAATAGACTCCTTATTTTTAAAATTGGCCAAATCTAAGAAAATTCATATTAATTTTGAACAACACTACTAGCTATTGTACAAGAGTTCACCAAAAATAAGCTACTTAAAATTATAGAATTCTGTCTATATATTATCTAACTTCTAATACAGACTTATTTTATTTCATTTAAGGATTTTATAGTTCCTCCCAAATTTTCTACACCATAAAATAGAAACCTAATATATACAATGTACTTATCTAAAGTAAAACTTGATTATTTCCAAGTTGTAAGGAATTGTGAAAATTTTGAACTACTTTTCTATAGTTTTAGTAATGATTTGCAGTTAATAAAATGATGAGAATGAAAAGGATTTACAAAGTAACACAATTAATTTATTAACTTAAAAATAATAGAAAGGGAAATAATAAAAGAGTTTAAAGAATTAAATGCAAAATATTTAGAACAAATCTGAAAAGATAAACCATCATTCACTACAACCTTTAAAAAAAAAAAACTGAAGTGATAATTTGGGATTAATCAATTTTCAAATAAAAAATACAAAAGGTAAAATAAATTTAATTTGTGCATAGAAAGCAGAATTTACAACTAGCATTTTATTGTAATATCAAGCACAAAATTAAATAGAAAAAGTTCTTCAAATATAGGTTATATTAGCAAAATACTAATAGTGAAACATATAAACTGAAACCCTACAAAAAATGATGTGCATAACAATGGCTTAATTTCAGTAAACAGTATAAATAAAAATGCAAAATATGATTTCATATAATCTAATATATAACATCAAATTATCTTTTGCATTATAATCTATAAGTCTATATCAAATATATATGATAGCATATTTTATTGTTATTGTCATAATTTCAGATAGATAAGTTATGGTTTATTGGAGTCAAATATTAAAATTTGTCAACAACTGGGAAGCATTTAAACAGAAAATTCCTCTATTTCTTCACACCTAGTAAATTACTGCACAATATCTTATTAAAGGTTTGACAAGAAACATAGCATATAATTCCATCCAAAACATAACCTTCACATTTTCCTTCCCCGAAAGTGCAATTTTATTTAAATGAGATAAATATTTCCTATGAGAATACATTATAAAAATATAGCTCTATTTATAACCTAATACAATAGACAGAGGGCATAACATTCAATCATTCATTCCTGTTTTCACGGAGAAAGATTTAGCATATACTCAGATTGAACAAATTCTTCTTTCAAGATTGAGTCAGATTTTTTTATAATCACTTTTATAATTTAAAGTAATGGTCACAAGCAAGCAAGGAGCAAGGTTTCAGATGTATTTAATGTAAGCCCTTATGGAAAAGAAAACAGATGAAACATTTGCAACTATTCAAGAGAGACTTTTGTTAATGGGGCAACATAAGTGATAGTAATTAGCCTATAGGGGATTCTGATTTTGCAGAGATGTAAGAGCAGTGGGTAAAATTTCACTTATTCCTTTAAAAGCTACAAGTCAAATTTTTAAAAAGGCATCAATTTACATGTCAAATGCATAATTATTTATACGATTTTTTTTTTTACAAAATGTAATAATTGTACATCAAACAATTTTGTACATGTGATTTCTACCTCAGTCAAATTATTTATGCAGCATAAATGCTGTTGTTCTCTATTAAATATGTTATAACCTAGTCTGTATCAAATATGCTATCTTTGACCTAGTCTTACTCCTCATGAGTACGAACAGGTCAGTTTACCCTACAGTAATTCGAATGCAGGTCGTGATGTATGATCAGTGTCCAGTTACTACAGTTAAATTAAGTTTAACTGAACTGCATTCCTTCAGGTGGATCAGTTTCTCTTTTAGATTACCATTAATTCTATAGCATAGCAAAATTAACACATAATTTATTTCTTAAGCTAAGACCCTTACATTGACCTGAAAATCTAAGAGTCTAACTGACTAATTACCTCTCTAAATAAAATTTAACTTTTAATTTTGTTAATATACTGACAACTGTTATATCTGAATTCTATAATATTTCATTCAATTCAATAAAAATTATCCATTTTTTTTTCTCAAAATGTATAACATACTAAATACAGTGTAAAGGGAAAGACAATTGTTAAGCATCATGAAAATTTTAAAATTAATTTAACTGATGGATAATTTATTCTTTATTATTTAATGGGATATAAGATATAATTTGCTTGAACAAATTCACTCGTGGGTCCTTTGTGATTAACATTGAACTCAGCAATAATATTTCATACGTTTTGAATGAATATAGGATGCAAAATCCCCCTCTTGTCCTTCTGAATACTTTTTTTTTTTTCGACATTCAAGACTTTTCATGGGATAGCTTTTGGTTCATAGAAATGGGTGCAAGGTCATCTGTAGAGAATAAATAAATTTGTTTGGTCTGCTAAACGTACTCCTTTAGTCATATATTATACAAGTTGTGCATGAACTTTTGTCTACCACGATCGACTTTCTTTAAATAAAAAATCCCTCGACCACAATGAAGACTTTTCAGTCGTGACAAATTAAAGAAAAAAAAAATTGGAAAAGGTTAAAGGAAGAAATAGAAGGACAGAAATTTTGACAAACTATTTTAAAAATCAATGTATTTAAGGTACCGATTTATTCTGCATTATAACAAGGAAAAAATGTCTTGCTTACATTCTATACTTGTTTTTAGCAAATCTAGTACGATTGAAATATCTTATTTAAATCTTAATATGTATTTATAAAAAACAAAGGAAAATATTAAAAATATGTTATAATAGAAAATGCAATGCATATTTTTTAATTAAATAATTCAGTTTCAAACTATCAGCAATCCCTCGAATTTTCTTTGCAATCTCCCGCGTGGGTCGCAACCCACAGATTATGCATCACTGTATTACAGCATGGTTTTATAAGTATTTTTATTTAAATTAACCCCAAACATACTGGCTGAGAAGCAAACATGCTAAATTTGTGAAAATTTAATCAGGTGCTGACAGGGTTTTATATTTTACCTAGTATGGAGTTTTAATTTTACAAGCTTTCTATCCTTCTAAAATTAAAATAAGTTAAAATTTATAACTCATACTTTCAGATATAAATGAAAATTTTTTTTAAAAATACTTTCTAAAAAATGTAGCAGCAAAAATGAACAGTAAGTTAATTTCTTTATTACGCATGCTTCCTTTCTTTCCTTGACATATAAACCATTTGTTTATGACATATTAACCATTTTATCATGGTATGATAAATAAAGAAGAAATAAAAGCCCTCAGTGCTATTTTAAGAACACCGACAAGCCAAACATTTGGTTGCAGCATCCATGGAGGAAACATGTCTTATATTCTTGTAAATAAAAAGAGCACTAGATTTCACATATCACAGATCATAACGATCATTTCTAAAAAATCTGGATGAAAACAAATTGTACTTTGTTTTAAAGCAGTCAGATTATTTTTTTGCATCAACCTGAAGGTAATGGTTGGATAAAGGTTAGATATTCAAAAGGAGATAGAAATGAACAGACTGACAATACAAATTTTCATTCAATACTCTTCTTAACTCGACAAATATAATCATTTCAATCAGTATCCAAAATGTTTTCTTGCAATTAAAATTGATATAAGAATGAACCATTATGATGCCACTCACAATGACAGCTGATTGCTTCTGCCTTCATCGAGTAAACACATGTTGAACTTCCAGCTATGAAGAGTAGACAATATGCATAAGTGCATAGACGTTCACTTAGGTGTAAAATCAAAGAAAATCATATAAACATTATATTATATAGGAAGAGTGTAAGACATGTATAAAGTTACAGTGTCTGAAAGGTAAAAAAAAATCCAGATTTTTCTGAAATAAGCACGTAAGTATAATATAAGGGGGGGGGGGGGTCATAAGTAAAAGAAATCACATAAACAGAATTTCTAATTCATAATCAACAGATTTCAACACTAACTGTATGACACTAACTAGATGACCCTATTAACTGTAGATCAACGCAGAGAGAAAAAAGAACATTAATATTACAGATAATAACAAAAAAGAGGTATTTTAAACTCACAGCTTTGAAGCATTTCACTCAATGTTTCAATCACAGTGCGTTCAGCAGAAGTAAATCCAGCTTCATATAAAGCACAGCTAACTGCTGCAAATAAAACTTTCCGTCGAGCAGACGAAACTACAATATCAGATGATGACATGACGCTTATATATTTTAATCTTATTCAATACAGCATAACATATGTCCAAAATATTAAATTAACACAGAAGAGAGCACGTCACAAACATACAAATGTTTTCAAAACATAGGCATCGCCATGTTTAACGACAGTGACGCAACGGAACCGGAAATCGGCTTCTGATCAAATTATCGAAAAATTCGAATGTATTCGATTCTTTTACTCTGAAAAGTAGTTAAAAGCTGTCGCTAATTTATTGATAGACATGAAATAATTGCATTTAGTAATATCATCAAATCGTTGTAAAGAATATTTTGACTTCAGATTTAATATTAAACTGTTATCCTCCCCAAAACTTCCTCATTATCCTCTGATAAGCTATGGTAACAAATTTGATTGGCTGACGTAAAAGCTGATCTTTTGACCCACCCTCCGGCAAATCAGGAAAAGAAAACTATATATCTTGCAGGTCAAAATTTTCGGCTGAATTTCTGCGCTGCTTTCGGTGACGTGTGTGGTTGTCTTACTTTTATACAGCTCCAGCGTTTTTGTGTAATATATCTAAATATGTCAAAAATACAATGTAAGTAAATTATTTTAAAGTAGTTCGTCGTTTTTCGTCACTTAGTTTGATGTGTCAAATGTAAAAATGCTGTAGAAATATATAATTTTAATCGATGTTCTGTTTATATGATGTATGAGGAAAAATAATTTTATCCTTTATTTTATTTATTCTAATATATTACTCTGCAGAAAAATTAATGTAACTTTTTGAAACCTTTAATATTTTGTTGAAAGTGTATTTTACCCATAGCTTCTTCTATTATTTTAATTAGTTATATTTTCCGCTGATAATTTTTTTTTTTTTTTTAATTTTTAAAATTACAATCTTATGTTCTTATTTATATTGTTTAGGTGGACCAGTTGTTGAAGTTCAAGGTGATGAAATGACAAGGTAGTTAATTTACTCTTAACTCTTATAGTGAACTTGGTATGTTATACATATTTTCTGTGTGTTTACTCATCTGAAATTTAATTTATCATAAAAATAACTGAAACATTGAAATGTAACAAGTTTGATATTCTTATGATTATTGTATTCATTATTGGACTGTGTACTATATGAAATGAAAACCGAAGCTTATTTATATTTAAGCCAAATAGCATAGTTATACACAATATCAAAATATTTTAAATAGGGTGAAGTGGGGTAAGTGAGAATGCAGGCTTAAAACCCTAAAAAATGTAACGTCTTAAAAAAAATTTTCAAGTGTACTTTGTAGGAAAATTCTTGTTCTACTGTTATTTATAGTTTTTATTTACAGAAAAAAAATTGTAAAATGGAAAATTTTTATGCCTACCAAACCCTTGCATTTTAACTAAAGTACCAAGTTAGAGTACTAGCCAAAAAATAACTGATTAATCACAATACAGAGTTAATTTGAAAATACCCACTTATTCATTAAGAAATGAAGAATACAGTGAAAATATATGGAAACTTTTTTTTTGTGTGTGTGCAATATTACTTCAGTACTGCAGGGTTCTCACTTGCTCCATGAAATTTTTGTGTTGGGGCAGGTGAGAACGGCAGTTCTCACTTGCCCCATATACCTGAAAAAACCTACTTTTGTGTTATAACAGCCATATCAATAGTTTTTTCTTCCTAACATCTGTTTTCTAGCTGGAGAAACTTATAACCAACCACCTTTTGCGATATTTCATTAACAACTGATGATTATTTTTAATTCCTTAACATTCAAAAATAGTAAATTATGCAACTGAAATTAGTTTTTTTTTTTGTTGTAGGTTTGAAGTGAATTGTAATAAACTAACTTGTTTATACTAACTGTTAGTGAATGTAAGTGGAGTAGACATTACAAACTGTATGTGAATATATTGAATTTCTAATTCTGTTGTCACTATTTCTGAGTTGTCTTTTATATGAGATGAGGACTTATTAGTGTTCCTGGAAGAGTTAAGGCCTGTAAGGTGCAGTGAACTAATTTTTTCCATGTCTTTTTGGTACTACAATATTCAGTTGGGCCTAGGCAAAGGAAAAAAACTTTTTTTGAATTTTTAACAAACATTTGTTACTCTAAACAAATAATACAAATATACTTATTTTGTTAATATTCGGACGTTGCTGACACTGCTAATTTGAACATCAAATATCTCCACAACGAAAGAATATTAAAAAAATAAATAGCCTTTTGTTCAGCATGAAGTATCTATTCTTTCCCTTGCCCTACTTATTTTGCTATAAGCAACTATAATTTATTGGGACCCGCATTCTCACTTGCTCTAAGGGTAGGGGCAAGTGAGAACGCACAATATAAAAACTTTAAATATTTACAGCAAAACAAGTTGTGAATAGATTTAAAAAAAAATAAAACAATAAATGTAGGCCATAACCAAAAGTATGTATGCAAATTTTTATACAAATACAACTTGTTAAAAACTCATTTAGATTCAAATTGGAACTTTATGATTTTACGTTCTCACTTATCCCACTTCACCCTATATGAAAAATAATTTTTTATATCTGTTTAAATTTTGCTGGAATATTCATGAGTATATTTCTTCTTATAATTATTAAGTCTATTCCTAGATGGAATATATTTCCAGAGATGAAATTTTAGTTTTTAAGAGTAAGAGATACAGATCTTAGGAATATACCTTTTTACTATGGATATCTGAACAGCATATTTAAATTCCTGGTTGAACACCTAATCATGAGTAATAATTACCAAAGATAAACTTTGTAATTTCCAATCCTACCATATTTGAATCTAGTTTCTACAATGAACCATAATTAAAATAATCTTTTAACTGTATCGTGTTCAAAAAGTCAGAAGTTGTTGTTAAACTTGTCTAGATAATGATCAATCTGTACCCAGAAATTCAATTTTTGTCTATCATATCTTCTCCTAGGATAACATTATTTTTACCTCTTTTTTGGTTACACCTAAATTATATGTATATATATGTGTGTGTATGTGTATGTATGTTATAGAGGAGATAATAATTTTTAATTGAAAGTATGCTCGTTTTTAATTCTTAGGATTATTTGGGAATTAATCAAAGAGAAATTAATATTCCCATTTCTGGATATAGAACTTCATCCCTTTGACCTTGGAATTGAACACAGAGATGAGACAGATGATCAAGGTTAGACAACTTTATATAAATTCAATATGTATTTGTTGCCTTCATTGTATAGGACAGCGGTTCTCAACCTGGGGGGGGTGTAGAAGAGTTTCAAGGGAGGCGTGATTGAAAAAGTAAAATAAAAAGTAAAACTAACTGCAATTTACTGTATTCAGTTTTGAGGTCACAATTTAATCATAACATATTTTCGACATACGAACATGAATACGATAATTGTCGTAATTGTAAAAACACTATAATTGTCGCACGTCTGGACGTTGAAAGTGACCTGAGGTGTGCTTTATAACACTTACAACCTAATATTCAAAAACTTGTCAAGGACAAACATTGTGAGCTCTCTCATTAATGTTGTGAAAGTGACTTTTATTACATGCGAACCTCATCTAGATCCTTGATTACCTCAAATATATTTGATCTGTATTTAATTCTTTGATTTCATATGTTCTAATAATGATATGGTCCAAATTAAGATATGTGTAGTAATATTAAATTTTTTGTATGAAATTATCTATTCTATATTTTCATTTAATAACCGGCTTCAGTTTCAAATTCTGATTGTACTACATGCATTGACCAGATATGGTGGTACTGGTGGTGGTGGGGGAGGGGGAGGCGTGACCTCACATCACTGTTCAAAGGGGGGTGCAGAGCCTGAAAGGTTGAGAACCCCTGGTATAGGATATATAAACATTTTTCTGAGAAGTATATTTTACTAATTTTTTTTTAATTCTTCAAAATTTATTGATTTTCCTTGTTTATAGTTACAATTGACTGTGCTAATGCTATAAAGAAATACAATGTTGGAGTTAAATGTGCTACTATCACACCTGATGAAAATAGAGTTACTGGTAAGTTAATATGGACTCTCAATTATTTGTGAAGAGTAATTATAGTTATAGACACTGGTTTTTACTCATAATTTTTTATTTATCTCTCTGTCTTTTCATTTTCTATTTGAAGTGTTTATATATATATACTGAATCTCTGTGATATTAGTCAGATTTATTGATTTCTCTTCTCATGGACTTTCAAAGCTATTTTCAAGAAGGGATATTGAGGAAATTAATTGACATCTTATCCTAGGGGAATTAAATTATCCTGCATTCTGTCTGATTTAATTTTTAGGTTATGACAAAAGTAACCAGGGCATATCAGAAATATCATTGCTTAAAATCAATACATAGTATGTTTTTTAATCATTGGCTTGTATATTTATTTGATTTAATCTGATGTTTTGTATCTAATGTAAATTAATAGGTTTTAGACTGTATAATCTAACAAAAATTGCATTTTTAATGTTTTATACTATTTTTCTTCTTTTTAAGCATATCTTCAACCATAAATTAATTTTGAGCTAAAACTTTAAACTTATTTGGTAATAATGTTTCTTACATAAATTTATTTGATATTTGTACTACAATTCTAAAGGTTGCTGAAAGAATATTATAACCAGCAATTATCAAATTTTTCTCCTTAATTTTATACATTAGAAATCATGTATTGTTAATTTTATCTAAATATTAGGATTCATATCTAAGCACTGTTTTTATAAATCTGTGTATACAAGTATCTTGTAGCTATAAAGCTTCTGACTACTTTATAGTGACATTTCTAATATAAATTTTACAGAAGTTTACTTGGTACAGGTGTTTTTTTTATCTTTGTGTTTTTATTTATTTGTTTATTTAAAAATATTTCAAATTAGGCATTCTAAAATTTTCTTTTTTGTTATCTAAAAAAAGGAATTGGTAATGCATTTTTTATTAATGTTCAAATTAGATTCCTATTTTTAAGTATTTGATAGTTTAATTTATTTATTAGTTTTATTATGTTAATTGCGTAACATTCTTCATTTGTCTTTATTTAGCTCACTTCATTTTTCAATTAAAAGTATATGACAGTCAACTTAATAAATAACAGTAATAAGGTAAATTCTTAAAAAATCACAACAGAAATTTTCTGTTTAAATAAAATAAGTTTTTTAATTGGCATTACTTTGAAAAAAAAAATGTATTATTATTCTCAGGTTTGAAATATTAAAGTGCTGTATCATTAATACTAAATAAACTTCTTAAATGTCTGGGGAAGCCAGTTTTGATAATAAATAAAAATATGTGTGAAAGAATTGGAATATCCATCCATAAAATCCTTTACCTAGTTTGTTTTAAAGCATTTTTACCTATATGTATATGGTACATATATGAATTTTATTATCCTTATCAATCCTTTCTTTCTTTTTAGAATTTAATTTAAAACAAATGTGGAAATCTCCTAATGGCACCATAAGAAATATACTTGGAGGCACAGTTTTCAGAGAAGCTATCATTTGTAAAAATATTCCCCGTCTTATACCTGGTTGGACCAAACCAATAATCATTGGTCGTCATGCTTATGGTGATCAAGTATGTATTAGTTTAGGTATTTTGAATCATCATCTGACTTTTCATAATTATCTAAGAGAATTGCATATTTTTTTGTTGAGAAGGATTAGAACTGTAAAATAAAAAAAATATTCTGAAACGTTAGGGTCACTTTATATACCAACATTTTTAAAATTTTAAATATTTAAATAGCTATTGTTTATATGACTGTTATTCTGTATCACAAAAAAATTCATAGCATTAAACCCTTTTTAAAATCCAGAAAAATATAGTTTTATATAACAATGTATAGTATAGTATACGTAATATTATAAAGATTATCATATAAGCCAAAACTGCCTTTTACTCCATTACTGTGAAATAATGCAAAATGGTATTTGGTAGTATTATTTAGAAAGAATTCTGAAAAGACCTAATGAATATACTCTGGAGGGAAAAGAGTGTATGAATGAAAATTTTGTTTAGTATATTTAATTAAAAGAAAGAAAACATACATGTATGAATCAAATTATGACTTAAAAATACCTTTTTCATAAAGATTTTATTTGTGTTTTCTTCTTTGGCATTGCTCCTGAAGTAAGAAAAAAATTATGTGAATCATGTGCTATTTTTTTTCTTTTTTATATTAACTACAAATTACTTTTATTTGTCATTCATGCCTTTTTAAAATCTTTGCAGGGTTTAAGGTCATTCTTATTATTTTGCTTGTAATATAAGCACACTGAA
Organism: Dolomedes plantarius; assembly: GCA_907164885.2. Taxonomy (NCBI): domain Eukaryota; kingdom Metazoa; phylum Arthropoda; class Arachnida; order Araneae; family Dolomedidae; genus Dolomedes; species Dolomedes plantarius. Next base: position 100,966,337 of record OU015496.1, read on the forward strand.
TTTTCTGACAAATTCTGGTTTTAGTATCGAGCTACAGATTTTGTTGTTCCTAAACCTGGGAAAGTGGAGGTGACATACACTCCTGCTGATGGATCTGAACCTGTTAAATATACAGTCTTTGAATTTAAGGATGGAGGAGGTGTTTCTCTTTCTATGTATAACACTGATAAGGTAAATTTATTTTATATGCATATAACAAAATCTGACTCATATTTTCTGTGCAGTTACACTCAGAACAGAAATGTATGCCTTAATGTTGTAAAGCACTGCTATAAAATTGCAAAAAAATTTGAGGTTGTATAAATATTTTTATTGTATCATAGAAATTTGACTGCTGAAAACTAAATTTTCTCTTCTTCAAAATGCAAAGACAGTGAATGATACATTTGATTTTGTCTCCAGGAAAAGAAATCCAATCAGGGGTTATTGTAAAAGCTATTGCATATATAGTTATATATTAGCATATCAGTTTTTACATTAGGTTATCTATAACTTATGCATTATAGAATTTTATCTTAAATTGATATAAAATTGTTTTTGTACATAATGCTTGTATATGTTTTAAAAATTTGAGTTGCTTTCTTTTATCAAGAAATATTAAAATATGTATTTTACATTTAAATTACATTGATTTATGTATACTGATGTGGGAATTAATATTATTAACATTAGTAAAAGTGTTATAAACTATAATTTTTCAACAACTTCAGCAAACAAGGGAAACGTTCATTGTCATCTGTGGTTGATAGTTCTTGAGTTTACAAATTATGAAGAATTTATTACCAAGAACTTTTAATTTTTTACATAAAGTATTTATTATATTTATATATACCTTGTGGATTTTTGAATTTTGCTTTCTCCCTCAGTCCATCACAGACTTTGCCCATAGTTCTTTCCAGTATGCTCTACAGGCTAAATATCCCTTATATTTGAGGTATGATCTTTTATGGAATTTTTTGATTGTTTATCTAACAATTTTATTTCAACATTTTAATGCACTTAACTGTAATCAGTTATTAGTACTGAAGACCATTGGTGAAGGAAAATTTTATTTAAAATTGAGTATCGGTAAGGGAATATATAAACCATCAACAGTAACAACACATCCAACATCTTTTTGAAATTCAGTAGAATAGCCTGAATACAACTACTATGTGTTCTAATTTCCTGTTTGAAAGTAAGGTGTTAGAGGTTAGGAATTAAAAATGTTACTTTTAGATTGTGACTTATATAAGAGCAAATTAATGAGCATTTAAAGAGAAAAAATTATAAAAATCCTCCAAAGCAAGCATTTAATGAAATAAACAATGTTTAAATACAACTAGCCGCTGCCCGACCAGCATGGTCACTTTTAGTTTTATATTTTCTTTTGCAGATAAATTCAACTGAAAGAAACATATATAAGGAATGTTACCATTACCTGACATCATAAATATACGTTGTTTAGGGGTATTCTTTACAAGGCTGATTCTAAAACATTGTGATTAAAAAATGTGAATTTCCATTACTTCAGAACAAAGTTAAAGATAAGACTGAGAAACCCAACACCAATGATTTTATAAATTACATTCCTCTCTGTATGTACTATTTTTCAAAATTAAGATATCTACACTTTATCATTACATCAAATACGAAATTGTTGGGAAATTTTTTTTTTCACTTAAAAAAAAATGGAGTAAAAATTCAGCAAGTACTAAAATATAGCGTGAATTACATCACTCTCTGTATGTACTATTGTTCCCACTTCAGATATCTACACTTAATCATATCAAATAATAAATTGTTGGGAAATTTTCTTATAAAATGGAGTAAAAATTCAGCAAGTACTGAAAAAAGTGTAGAAAATTAACCATTACTGGCTATCGGTTGCTATGCCGTCGACGGTTAAGCCTAACCTTGCCTCATTTATGCTCTCTCTTTCAAGCCTCTCTCTTTGCTTTCTTTCTTGAGACTGTTCCCAATTTTTACTTGATTGTGCAGCTCGCTTTCGAGCATTCCAGAGCGTAAATCCATGTTGACACGTGGTTGCAAATTGCGGATTTCCCGCTAATGTTTACATCTGGTAGCTGCAAACGTTGCCATTTGGAGTGTAGAAATATTGTCGATTTTTTTTGCCACATACCTACGCGCTTTATATATATAGATGGTGAGTTTGTTGACTGCTTGACACCCAAGCCAAATATATTAGGGCAAGTGTTATCTGTAGATGTTTTCATGCAGCACTTTGCTATGATATAAACACTTGTATATTCTAAATATTCATACAAAGGTTATTATTCAACTTACTATTTATGCCTAATGTTTCATCTGATCCTTCCATTTAAATTTTTTTTTTTTTTTTTTTTTTTTTTTTACTTTCAAATTATACATACACTTCAAATGTAGCAAAATACTATCGAATGTGAGGTTGTATATTATTTGATTCCTATAGTAACCTTAGTAACAACATTTATTTATATATATATATATATATATATATATATATATATATATATATATATATATATATATATATATATATATATATATCAAAATAAAATATAACTTAAAAATGTGTTTTCACTTAAGTGATAATTTTTAATTATTTATGCATAACACTGTTCTGATGTTGATAAATTTTTTTTAGTACAAAAAATACCATATTGAAAAAATATGATGGTCGCTTCAAGGATATTTTCCAAGAGATCTATGACAAGTATGAATATTTTATTATTTTAAATTATTTCTTTTTGCACAATTCAGTTTTTATATTTGTTAGATTTAGGCTAAACCGCCGGAGTTAACTCCAATGATTTGTCATTCAATCTGAAATGTACTTAACCAAACTAACCATGACGTCACAATTGCATGTATTACTTATTTATTTTGTAACGCCAGTTTTACGTTATTTAGTAACTGTCTATTTAACTGTTGTATATTCTTGCATCTCATTGAGAGTTGTTATAACTCTCTTGTTGTCAACAGTTGTCAACGCCAGGACGGCGTTTACAACTGTTATCACAGGTTGTATAGTTAATTTAAATTCTTATGTTTTTAATAAATTTATGTTCGTTTTATATTCTTGTCTCACTTTATCAAACTGCCTCACTTTAATTGAGCCAAAGGGATTTATTTAACCCTCCATGATACAAGAGTATCAATATTCATCACAATGAATATTTCTAATTTTAACAAAAAAAAATTCTCTTTTTTTGTGATAAATATTTTTATTACTTATATTTTACAAGTTTCATGGGAGTAACAAGAACATAGAGATTCTTAAACACAATTTAAATTTTATTGTGGATTTTAAGAAGCTATGTGTTTTTGTTTATAAATTTTGTAGTTTGAATTATAGGTTAATGTTAACTATCAATTGAGCTTTTAACCAATTAAACTTTTATTTTTTAAAAAAAGAATATGTTTAGAATTATGTGTTTAAGTGTGTTAAGTGTAAGTTATAAAGTAATGTTCATCCTGTGTTTTTTTGTTTTTTCCCCCTGCCTAGTGGCAAAGTGTTTAAGGTATCAGCCGGCCATGTTGGGTTGTGGGTTCAAATCCTGTATAAGGCATGGTTGTAAACTGGGGTCAGTCTCCCTCCTACAAAAAAAGGAGTCCTTGAAAGAAACTCTACCCTCGCTTGTCCATTCCTGGTGCCAGTGTTTATCAATAAAAAAAAAATTCTGTGCATCTGTATACTTCTTTTTTCTTGTCTTATCTTCATATGCACACCAAATTTGGTCTTTAGTGCAAGCCCAGGGGTATATGACAACATTATTTCTGTTGTTTATCATTGGTTAAAAAATAGCCCATTACAATGTTTTTAATATGTAATTTTATATATATAATAATTCATTTTGACTTTTTGCTATTTTATGTACTCTTTTCATCCTGGAATTGTGTAATTTGTTGGATTCTGGATTGAAATTAACTCTTTAAATTTCATACAGTATCTTAATATTAACTTGAAAGTAAGAAATTTTTTTTTTAAATGTTCTAAATGTTTTTCTTTACTTTAACTTCAATGTCATATGCATTGTTATAACTGTAAAGGCAGTAACAAATGTTTTTTTAAAAACTGTACATTTATTTTTTTTTCCATGAGAAAAATTTCTTGAATCTCTTGTTGCTATGATTTTGAGTTGCTAAGCCCCAGCTTATGCCAGAATTTGAAAATAAGAGTTCATTACCTGTTGACTAGATGTGAGAAATCCTTTAATTCCCATGTGTTCAGAAACAAATTATATACTTTTAAAAAGTTTTAAAAAACATTCAAGGCTGTTATAGATTGTTACATTCGTTATGTTTTCCTAATTCAACTGTTTTTAATGTTCATGATAGCCTAAAAATCAAAGACTAACTTCCAGTTCATGAGGCTAATAAAAAGCTTTTGATGTAATGAAGTAATTTTTTTAGAGTATGTTTCTTTAGAGATAAGGCAACAAATATTATAATGACCTAAGTATTAACAGATGCATTTCTGTAATTTTAATTTTGTTTAAAACTTATTTTTTTAAATGTCATCCTTTATTCTTTTAAAATGTGGTCATCTCTAAATTAATTTTTTTTCCCAGGGAATATAAATCTCGCTTTGAAGCTGAAGGAATATGGTATGAACACAGGCTAATTGATGATATGGTTGCGCAAGCCTTAAAATCAGAAGGTGGTTTTGTATGGGCTTGTAAAAATTATGATGGAGATGTCCAGTCTGACTCTGTTGCACAGGGTAATACTTTTAAGTTAAAATTTTTTCATTTGATAACTATATTTTAATGATGGATTTCAAAGTATTTATCTATTTGTATAGGCTACAATACAAATATATATATAGCAGAGGATTTTATGAATTCAGGACTTCAGTTGCATATTATTCAATTGTGTAAACAAGATTTGGCTATTTATAACATATATTGATTGTAACGCTCAGTGAGTAAAAAATATTGATGCTGTTAAAAATATCTTAGGGCAAGTTTCGAAACAAAATGCGTAATTTTGATATTTGATTCTTCTGTGAAAGACTGATTTTGTTACTTAATATTAATTTTTGTGTACACTGTCTTTTTAATGTAATTATCTCATACAAATGTAATTTTTGTATAATATTTTTAGCATGTGAAACATTTATATACAATTGCAGTTTCACATGCTCTAAATCAAGAATAGATGTATGTAATTGCATATATTATGTGTTTTGAACATAGTAAAATTTCTCATTGCTGGATTCTCTTTCAAATTTTTAAAGATTTTGTTTAAACTTCTTTGTGCTCTAAAATATTTTTTTCACCTTTCTTATTTATATAAAATACAAAATTTGTATGTTAGAGCCTAATGAAGTAATAATCTATGTAATATTAGAATAAATTGTACTAAAATTATCCACATTTTGCAAGTATCAGAATCATTAATTTTAGTCTGATTCTACTATTTACTATGTTTTAAACTGCCATAAGGTAAGCACTTTTTAAAAATAGTTACTATGAATCATTGCAAGTGGATACTTATTCTTCTTAAGTGTTATAAAGCTAATTAATATTTTAAGCTTTTAATGACTTTAAACTAAGAGATGCCTTAAATGTTATTAATGAAAGCCTCAGTTCATAAATAAATTATATTAATCTATTTATCTTATTACCTCTAAGGTTATGGATCTTTAGGACTTATGACAAGTGTGCTTATATGTCCTGATGGCAAAACTGTTGAGGCAGAAGCTGCACATGGGACTGTAACAAGACATTACAGAATGCATCAGAAAGGACAGGAAACTTCAACCAATCCTATTGGTAAATGCATTCCTTAAATATGAAAATATATCTGTGTATGTTTGAAGCTTATATCACATTGTGAAACAAGCAAAAACTTCAACTACTGTTAAAGTTATAAATATATAGAATGATACATAGTAGCTATATTTTTGTTTCTTTTTCACTTGACATTTTTCCTTATTTCATTAGCGTCCATATTTGCCTGGACAAGAGGTCTTGCTCATCGTGCAAAACTGGATGGTAATACCAAGCTTGCTGAATTTTCAGAAGTCCTGGAACAAGTTTGTATAGACACAATTGAATCAGGTTTTATGACAAAAGATCTTGCCATATGCATTAAAGGAATGAAAAAGTGAGTAACTAATGTGAAAATTCACCTGGTAATTGTTACATCTTTTGTACTGTGTATTAAATTTCGTGATGGATGAAACTTGTCATAAAGACTGTTTGAGTCTTTCAAGTGGAATTTCATTTCGATTATAAATGTAAATTAAATGTTTATAAAATGTTGCTTTAATTATCAGAGTATGAAAATCTGCTTGATTTTTGTTATATCTGAAGTAACCCAAGGCAGCTTGGTGGTAAGCATATTTGCTGTCAGCACCAAGGGTTCTTGGTTTGAATCCTGGCAAGCACCACTGAATTCATGTCTATGCTGGGTATGGCTTCATTAAATCTGTAGACCAGAAAGTCCTGTGTGATGTAAAGGGTGTGGAGGAGGGTACAAGTTCACCAGATATTGCCCCTGAAGGTGGTCAGTCTATATTGTAGTGGCAGCATATTCAGCAGCAGGGATCCAACCCCAGAAAGCCTTAGTTGCTATGTGAGGCCCCCTGAGGTAACTGATTGCCCTGTCTGGTACATTGGAAACAAATAGAATTCATGAAAGTTTGATTCATTATAATTCACTAATAGGTTTTTAAAAAAGTTAAAATACTGCAACATATCATATTGTATATATCTTTTTCTGGAATTCTGTGTTAAAAACTGAGATTTTGTTGATTGCTGTAGATTAAAAATTGTTTTACACAGCCAGATATATTTAAGAGAATACATTTAATAGAAAAGTGATGGGAGATGGAAAAAATTGGTAGTTCAGAAATTAGAATTTTATCCAAATCATTGATGAAAATTTTTGAAGTCAAAAAGTAATTTGTTTTAAGAAGTTTAATTATATTAAAAGTAGTATATGCATCAAATTTAAATTACTGTTACCTCTTGATTTGATCTTGCGAATGTCCAAAAATGTGTCATCAGAATAAGAAAGATGCTTTGGTGGATCTAACCCATCTACTGTCTCAAACCCACTGTCAAAGTAAAACCTTTGACAGTGGGTGGCATAGATATATATTTAGTTGTAAGTATCGTGGATTTACAGTTAGCTAAAAGATCATACTTTTCATAAAGCATTAAAGAGATATGTTATAAAGATGTTCATTTATAGCATACAAGAAAGAAAAATGCTGTTGTATTTCAGATCTTTAATTTATAGATTGCAATAATTAACTTATCTTTTAACTGGATCCAGTAACTGATTGCATACAAATGTTCCCTTTAATGCATTAAATACGTCTTGCTCTAACCCTAAAAAGACTCCCACTGAGCAATGGATGTGCTTATCTTACTCAAATGCAGTTTATGCAAGCCAAAGATGAAGTTTAATTTTTAATGTAGGATTACGTTCCTCCATGACTGTCCTCCGGAAAGCAAAATTTCAGATGTCCTGCATCGTGAGTTATAATTTTGGCAGCATGCCAAACCCAGTCTGTATCACTTGGGCAAGCAGTAAACAGTTAAACAGAAAAGTACTAAAATGTGTCAAAATTTTGACATATATATATATACAGGTAGTCCTCCTACAGCACGGCATCTTACAACACGGTTTCGCTCTAACACAATAAGATAAATAGCGGGAACCCTCATATAACACTGCAACCTGTAACATAGTTTTGCTCTAACACAATACTAAAAATTACGAAAACCTTTGTACAACACTGTACTTCTCTAGCACTAGATAACATTTTTTTTTTTTAACACATTTAAAAACTAAATTACCTTAAAATAATGACAGGAAGTAACAAGAATTATAATAGTGGCTTTACATGAAAATGTATAAACAAATTATAATTTATTCATTTATAACTATAAAATTACAAGAAGGCCTAGGCTTAGCTGAAAATATTGAATCATTTTCCCTAAATGCAGACCCTTCTGTTGAAAGAAGCCGAAAATTCAAAAGGGAACTGTAAAATTGTCTATCTCCATACCGTGAATCTACAATGACCTTGTAAGAAAACCAGCAAATAAACTAAAATTACAGATTTTTTAAAGAGGATAGAAGGTCCAAAAAATCTAAATGAAGAAAAGGGATATGAAAATAAAGGTGATATTGTTCAACTGAAAAAAACGTTCCCGTTTGATTGTACTGAGCTGTGATTAGGAAGAAATTTATTAAATTAAGATCGCATTAAATGAAATAATATTTTTTGTTTCTTTTCATTTTGTGTTATACATACATTTATATTTTTAATAAAAATTAAGTTACTTATATGGAATTTTTAAAAAAATGTTTGTTTTTAATAAGTTTTTGGAACGTAACCCCCTTTTTTCAACTGTGTCTGGGTTTCATACAACACGGTTTCACTCAACACGGCATTTTCTAGTAACCTATGTACCGTGTTATAGGAGGGTTACCTGTATACACACATACGTACATATATATATAGATACATATGTACATAACACATACATACATACATATATACATACAAAAGAGGTAAGCAACAATAATTAATCCTACGTTAATAACCTGTGGTAGTTTCCTTAGAAGAGACTAGCTGAAAATTTTTTTCATTATGTTAAACGAGTAATAAATATCTAGACAAAAAATTTCTGTATTTCAAGTATAAATATTTACTTGTTTCTGATTTATTTTCATCCTTGTTTCAGTGTCACCCGGGCAGATTATCTTAATACCTTTGAATTTTTGGATAAACTAGCTGAAAATCTGCAAAAGAAGTTATCAGCTTGACTACAAACTGATAAGAGTAAACTGTAATCTATTTAATCAAAAATTCTGAGAAAGCAATGTTCTGATTTTTTTCCAGTTGTATTTGATATATTTTAAGAATTATCATCTCATTTTTGTGATGTCCATATTTTTTATGAAGCTTTTCTGTATTTGTAGATCAAATATTTTATATAATGTCTTGATTGGGCTCATTTTTTATTAAAAAATATGTTTAAAATTATATGTAGCCTCTCTTTTTATTTGGCATCTCTTTCAGGTTTCACAAAATATTATATTTAAAATTTAAATTATTTTGGGCATGGTCATACCATTGCTCTTAATTTTTTTCCCATGCTTTTTAAGTAGAACTTAGTAATTATCATATAGGAGTTTGCAAACATTGGAATGTGACTGGAAATATGTAACAAACATATATACAATAGTCAGTGGCAGGAATAAGTCAATATATGTAATTATTATTACATGTATTACACTGCAAAATACTTCTTTTAAGAAGCACCAGTAAATTTTAAATAGCACATCTTTAATAAGATACATTTTTATTGAAACTTATTGCAAAATCTTCATTATAAATTTCTCTTTCTTTGTCCTAAGTTTTATTTCATTTGTATAATTTTACTTAGAGAAACTAAAAATTCAAATAATTTAAACTGTCACCATTACATACAGTGCTAATCAACGTCCTCTTTTTTTACTATTTGAATTTTTTAAGCAAAAATTTAGACAATACTAAGTTTTGATTTTAGTTTTTATGAGTATCAAACGCAGTAGAGAAGTGTAAGGGCAACTGAAGAAGACAGGAAAAGACTGAGGTTAAGAGTTTTAGAAAATTTCTGAGAGCTTTGTTGCCTCTTATAATTTTTGATTGACTTATAATTTTTGATTACATAAAGCTGCCGAAACTGACTTATACTTGCAAAACAGCATGATGTAGTGCTCAAAACCATATCAAAATAAGGAGAAATTAAAAAGTGATATTCCTAGATAATGGTTTTTAGTTTGTTTTACTAAATAACTTTTATGCTATAACTTTTTATGCTGTAATAGTTAATTTTATTCCATAATAGGTGTCAGTATTGATTTAATTTTATTCTTATATATGTCTTCTTCTTTTAACTCTGTACGAGAGTAGATGTGTAATTAGTATAATTTTCTAAGCAGCTATATAATATATACATTTATTTCATGCCTAAATAATCCTAGACAAGATATAATATGCAACTTTTTTCCCCTGAAGTTTAATTTTGATTTACTCCCGTTCTTTCATTTGAATAATTTTAATGGTGGCTATTGTTTTTGTTGTTGGGGGAAGGAAAATTAAATCAAATTAGTGGTCAAGATCAGGTTAATGTTACCCATGGATGGCATAAATATTAAACTTTTCAAAGGGAATGTGATATTTTTTTTCATTTGCTAATTTATAAATTTTCAACTTTACATATGTATAACTAGGGAAAAGATAACATTGTTATTATCAAAGCTAACTTAATAACAATCAGATCTAAGTTCTAAGTAGACTGAAACAAGCAATTATAAACATAAAATGCTTCTTATCATTGAGTGAGTGCCAGTATTTTATTAAAATTTTAAGCTGCTGATTTTTAAAAAGTAAGTTTACTAAGGATTAAGAAGACCAGGGTGAGAAAGTGTTGAGATTTCCCAGGTCCACGAGCTTTGGAGACTGAGTTCTGAGACTTTGTGTGAGACCAAGTTTGAGACAGGTTCTTAGACTGACAAGTTACTGACCTCAAAAGGCCACTAAGAGGGTTTTTTGTTGGGGGGGGGGGATGCAAGATAGAGGAGTTAACCCTAAATATTTTCTTTTTTTTTTCTTGTGCTGACCAGAAACTTTTACCTGTTAACATAGAAATTAATTCTTTAAAGTTTCAGTAGGTAAAGGTATATGCAAGAAATGATCTGTGGTAGGTGGTAGGCAACCTTTGAAGTAAAAAAAGTCTATGGCATATTAACATGTTAAAAAAATTTTTTTGAAAAATAAGTAAGTTTCAAATTTATAAGTATGTTTATGAGTATAAAATACATAGAGAATAGTCAGGTATAATTCATTTTATGTAAATTGTGGGCTGTCCTGAAACCTTTATCTTCTGAAGCATGAGTGTTTTTGTTTTTTTTATACTTTATTCAGTAAAGATATATGCAAGAGATGACCCATAGTAGGTAAACTTTGATTAAAAATATAAAATATACGGAGTCTTATTAAAAAAAAAAAAAATTGTATGGAGTTACTGCATTAAGAAAGGTAAACAAAGAATTGTTATACTATTGCAGTTACTTAAGCTAATGTATATATATGAGACTGTGTGAACTGAATATTGATTACAGCTCTCTGAAGCCCAACCCTCATATTGTTGTTAAAAATACATAATTTAGAAGCAATAGCTAAATGTTTATTAAGCTATTGCTTCTAAATTATGTATTAGATCCTAATCCATAATTTTATCTGAACTTTAGTTCAGATAAAATTATGGATTAGGATAATCTGAACTTAATCTGAACTAGTTTCTTTAATCTGAACCTTTAATCTGAACTAGTTTCTTTGTACATAATGTTTTATTAATGCAGATTTCATAAAATGTATTTCATTTACACCTTGAACTTCTTAAAGGGGTGTTTATGTGCCCAATATCTTAAATCTTTAAATAATATCTATATACCCTAAGCTATGGTATGTTGTACTAACTTTGCAACACAGTTGATGAGCCAGCTACTTTTGGTGGTAAAAGTAGATTAACTGTAGAAAGGTTTAACTAAGTCCTAAGTGTCAATTATGTAAATGTCGTAGGGTATTAGCTATATTTGGCTTTAGAAGTACGAGTTTAAAACTTATTTTATGTTAGCTTCAGGCAACAGGTAAAACATTTCTTGTTTTTCCTTTTTTTTTTTAACTCATCTTTCATTTTTTTCCACTCAGTATTTTCTTTTTGTAATAAAAACAAAGAGCTTGTTTTTGTGTATTGTTTTGGTACTTAAAAATGTTTAACAAATACGATAAAGCTCAAAGGTTTCCATAATTTGGAATTCTTTTTAGCACTTGATTCCCCCTACATGTACCAAAATGAATATTTTGAATTTATTACCATAAATACTTTCTGTATTGACAACTTTTTTAAGAACTTGAAGTACATGCTTATACAGAGGCTGTTCGCACATTTTTTAGACGAATTTGGTAAGCGGTAATAAAAAATTGTTTGCTGCAAAAGAAATAATTGCTACTGTACTATGTTTTTAAAAGTCAAAATTATCTTCTGCAGCTTGAAAGTTTTGTTTTTATTCAAAATGGCGTTTTTAACAAAGCAGTGGTTTGAACGCTACATTTATGCTCTTTCCGAAGAGAAATATGCATACTCCGTTATCCAAAAACGATGTGAGAGTCATGGTTTTGTGATATCTAAAGCGTCGATAGGTAATATCGTCAACAAGAAAGGAAAAAAACGTCAAATTGGAGCCTCAAATGGGACAAAAATTCCAATCAAGTATCCAAGGAAAAAACGGACATCTTCGACTATTGCAAAGGTACGTTGTTTAATGTTAAAAGAAAATCCCCCTAGTCAAAGGACAGTTGCAAAATCATTAAAATGCTCGGTGTCCACTGTAAACAAAATGATAATCGTTGATTTAAATCTTAAGAAAGCGAAAAAACGCAATGTGCATAGTCTTCTTCCAAATCATATCGCTGAACGCAGGACACGCTGCAGAATTCTATATGAGAAACACTCAGTGGCGCACCCAGGATTTTTTCTTGGGGGGGGCCGAGATGAATGGATAAAAATATTTATAATGCATGGGGGGGGCCAAGATGAACGAATAAAAATATTTATAATGCAAAATCAATATTTCTACTTCTTTGGGGGGGGGGCCAGGGCCCCCTGGGTGCGCCACTGGAAACACTTATCCAAAGAAAAATGGGAAACAATTGTCACAATAGATGAATCATGGGTGTATTTAAATGATTGCAACAAAAAAAAAGCCATTTATTATCATAAAAGGGGAGAAAAAAATTTAAGTACATGGTTCAAAGAATCGAAAGAAAGTTTTTCTAAGGGATTCATGATTGTTGCTGGTTTTTCTTATAATGGCAAGTTAAAAATAAAGAGAGTGGGAAAAATGTCAAGATTAACTCCAAATACTATCAGGAACATATTTTATCGCCAATTTTTCTGAATGAAATACCATCGCTTTACCCACAGTGCCATCAATCTGTGAGACTCCATCAGGACAAAGCTAGCAGTCACACATCAAAATCCACTGTAAATTTCCTAAAAGAAATGGAACAAAAAACTGGTATCAAGGCCATACCCTTCACTGATATCCCTACTAAATCTCCCGATGTATCACCTATGGATTTTTGGGCTTTCAGACTTTTAAAATCTGCATTATCCAAACGTCGTCACAAAACCCTTACAGATCTCTGGAATTCCAACGACTCTGGAAAGCTGTTCAGGAGGAATGGGATAGAATACCTCTTCTGACACTTCAAAAGGCATTATTATCCTGGAAATTGCGGTGTCGAAAGATAGTTCAGAATAAGGGATGTCAAATAGAACATTTAAAACACAAGAATTTTATGTAATTTAGTTTTGTGAATACAATATACATCGTCTAAAAAATGTGTGAACAGCCTCTGTATATATCTATGTCTTTCAACATAATATGAATGACAACTACTTTAGGAGCAAAATCAATGTTTTCTCCTTGTGACCTTTGAATTTTAAATATTAATATGCTCTAGCATAAGCGTGGCTGTAAATTTGATCGTTAGTTAAAATGAATTCATGTGGAGGAGATTACCAAAAAAATAAAAAATGTCTTTAAAAGATTTTAGATACTTTTTTAATGAAACAAATATTTAAAATTTCATTTTAATTAAAAGAATATTAAATTTTGTGTAAAGTGCAATTATACTTTTCACAAACAAAATATTATACTAATGCTCATTAAAACTAATTTGAAGAGTGCAGTCAAATATGTTAAAAATGTTTTTGTAAATAATCATATGCTGATAATTTAACTTTCATAATTTCATAAGTCCAGAAGAATATCCAGCAACTGAGATCTTATAATTGCATAATTTCATTATAATTTATAAAAAAAAATTAACAACATGATTTAATCCATTATCGTATCTCACGTTTCTGAAGCAGATTACTTCTTTTTTACAGTTGAATTTACAAATTTTTGTTTTGATATCATTTTCCGTACATTAATTTTAGCCAGCACTTGAATAGTCTCATATATTGATTGCAATACACTACCTCCTATTTTATTCAATATTATTTTCATTATTTTCCAGACTGCATCATACTGAATATCTTTATTCTGATGTCTGAGGCATTTCATAATCTTTGCTAAATACAAATTTTTAATGCAACTGAATTGTGCATTTGATTTCCATTGAAATTGTCTTTTCCATTTCAGCTTTTGTGTCTTGAATGTTGCTTTAGAATTTTTAGGATTTTTAAGCAATGATGGACCTAGTAAGTTTATTTTATCACTGAATTTCTCATTGTTATTGGTGAAAGCAATTTGAAATCCTGTGGTTTTAGAAGCATTAATTTCACGCAAAGAACTAACTTCTGCACACTTTTTTCTATTATGCTTGTTTTTCTTAACAGCTGTATTTTTAGTCAATTGTATTTCTTGCTTTTTTATTCTTTTAGCATCAGCACAATTACTTTCTAAGGTTTCCACTGTTTCTTCACTAGCAAAATCGCACACATTTGAAATGATCACACTTTCATTTTGCTTACTAAGCATGTTGTAATTATTACTGTGTGATGCAGTATTCGTGTGAAGTTGTGAATAATTCCCGTCCTCCAAATTTTTATTTTCTACCTCGTTACTAACTTGAGGTGCAGCATTGAAATCCAACTCTGAGCTTTTTTGATGACTTAATGCTTTATTCTCTGTTAAATTCTCAGTCACTTCAAGATTTCTAATTACTTCTGTGCTTTGTGTATTTACTATTGTGTGAAAAACATTTTCTTGCATCATTCCTTCTTGAGTGACTGGGGTAGCAAATAAAACGATAACATCGTCACCGTTTTCATCTTTCCCTTCAAAAATTGGTTGAAAAATTACATTTTCAGCTCCTGCATTCATATATTCCAAATCTGCATTCTGGATACCCAGCATTTGATCCTTCGATACTTCTAGTGGATTCTCTTCAACTGGAGCATCAGAGTGATCTGAATGGTCAATAGAGGTCAACATACTGTTCTCTGTGTCTCTATTCATCGTAATGACTTTAGAAAAATCAAGACTCATGTCGAAGACTCTGCTATTGGCTTTATTTTCGTCATTTGTAGCACTAAGAATAATATGCTTCTGATTAGGTACGTTTGTAATTTTCCCGGCATTCAAAGAAATGTCACCTGCTTTGAAATTTTCATTACTTGTGACATACGAAAGATTGATACTGTTTTGATAATCTCTCTGCGTCTCACAACTTCCGTCCTTAATTTGAGACAAATAAGGTTGTCCATTCACAAGATTCTCTTCGTTTGGAATTGCATCCGTTCCTGTGGTAACTTTACCAACTGTTTTTGGCGCGTTTATACGGTTATTTGAGAAATCGGAAATGTTTAAATGATTGTGCGGAATGTTGTCTTCATCATTCACTGATTTTGTGGGATTAGGAGTCTTACTAGTTTTCGAAGAAGAGTTTTGTGTGCTGACATTCTTGTTTTTCGGTTCGTTTGGTGGCTTTCTTTTTTTCTTCTCGTTTTGTTTCACCTGGTTCATTTTCGTGTCACAATTACGCATAAATGTTTGTGGGTACATTTTCATATGCTGGTGTTGGTTAAATTGATGATAATAATTTTTAGCTTCCATTTCGGCATTCAACATTGGATCATTGTGATACAAATGACAGTTGTTGTGCCCCATACTTTCCCGATATCTTACTGGTGTCAGATGCGGAAGGTATGAAGGGTACCTGATATTTCCATTTAGTTCATTAGGTACGCATGATTCTGACGAGTAAGAAATGGTATTTGAACATTCAGGTGATGTGCAGTAGGGAAAGTTAGAAAAAGAATGAAGATCACTTCCTGGAACGTACAAGGACTCGTGATTTTCACTACTCGAATAAAGATTTCCGTGATTTTTAATACTTGAATAGCCAAAGGATGGATACTGCAGCTTGTTTTTCCATGATGTCGGGGGAGCTTCGTCTCTGCAACTCGTCCAAGCTTGGTCTGGGAAAGAAGTATACATAATATGAAGAAATAAATATAAATAATTGAAAGGTATAAATATCACAAATCTAGCTTTGTTTTATGTCCCGTGAAAATATTTAAGGAATGATACGATATCTTAAAAGTTTTTTTGCTGAAATCGCAGACCACTCCTCCAGCATTATTACATCGAAGATCTATTTGTAAGCAACTGATATTTTAATGATGGAAAATAATCTAAAATAATCCTGAACCAACTAAAAACTCTAAATGTATTAACATATTTACCGTAAGAATATTATGATTGTTTTTATAAGAAAAACAAAAGGTACTTCCTTATTAAAGCGGCCCCCGCGAAATTTCGTCAAGGGTGCTCGCAAACCATCGCCAGTTGCATTACCTCTTGCATACGTTCCCTGGCTGCAATTGCTTTTACTATGACATCAAAAACATTTTCCTGGCCAATGTACTTTCTCCACATAAATTCTGAAAGGTACGACGCAAGGTGATAGCTAGTCGTGCCTCGGTGCTTTTTATTCCTCCGCTTAGCAGAGCCTCACATTCTTTCAATATTTTGTGTGTGAGCACCTGTTTCTGGATCAATAAAACGATACTTACGGTTAACAGTAAAATGGCTGTAACCTGCGTTTTCGTGTTCCTCTGGTTTGTACGCTTTGCCGACAGTTTGAATAAATCGTTGATTCCTCGTTGGGCCAGACGATGACCGAATGGCTAGGGCGCTGGCTTTCTGAACCAGAATCTGTGGGTTCGAATCCCACTCTTGGCATGGACGTTTGTAGGCGTTCGGAATCGGCTTTAAGCAGTAG